>WXVQ01000115.1:0-63325 GCA_013372465.1 Nitzschia sp. Nitz4
CACCGACACTCATAGAGTGTTTGGCTGAATTTTGGGAGTTCAGAAGCTTCTCTAACCCACTTGTTTTCTATTTTACAGGTCTACAAGACAACAGACCTTTCAAAAATCTTTCCGTCAACACCAGCGCTGAAATTTCAAGGCTCATACAACCAAACGCAGTGATCCTCCCCTACCCAAACCTCGCAACAACTCCACCAAGTTGACCAGCTCTATAACCGCTACATCACGAGATATGAGGGTCCAAATGAGGCATTTTGTTTGCTTGTTGCTTCCATCAAGTTCAAATTGATTTCTTGACTCCAAGAGTCAAATTTACTGTTTTCATACCCCAAAGTGGTTCCATCTCTCCTCTCCCAACTCGAGAGCAAGTGGCAAGCGCCCATCCAAGCCCAGAGGGCAGAACAGGGACCAAAAATGGCCGCCACAAGTTCATTTTTGGCAAAATGCCAATCCTACAATAAAATAAATTTGATTTCAAATAACTCATTAACTACTGTATCAATTGTACTACAGCTAGTTCGAATGCGTTTTGAATAAACGTAGAAAGTAAAAGAGCAACAAGAAGCGTTCGAAAAGACCTTCTAGACGTAGAGATATCGTCTCAAACAGGTCACCACCTGGTAGCCTTCTTTTTGGCTGTTATCACTGGCTATGCTCCCATTTTCGCATCCCCGTCAATCTTTCTCTCGTTGAAACTGGATTCTGTGATATTTGCAATTTTGACTGGGATCAACAAGGGTTTCGGTGGCTTCGAGAATTTATGGTTGCCACTATGCTATAGTTTGCTAGGCACTGCGACTAATGTCTTTTTCGCAATCTTGCCAGAAATCATCGGCAACCGAGAGGCAATGAGATCACAACTGTTTCGCTTCTGGTATGGCTTCGGTGTCAATCTAACACAGTGGTCTGCAGACTGGGGCACCCCAGTGCACTACCATTCAGCTGCCACTCCCGTCGTAACTATGTCGCTGGTGAAGACAAGAGGAATGATTGAGAACAACCCAGGCGAGACTGAGGAAGCAAAAAAATGGCAACGCGGAATCATGAACAATGCCGACACTATTCGAATGGTGTTCCACTGCTTGTCCAGTACATACCAGCTGACAGAGGAATGTCATGTTGTCAATGGACGAGAGGATTGGGCTCCCTTGGAACAAGGTCGGGTTGACGAATTAGTCACAGCCGTTGGTCAGGTATGCAAAAATATTGTGTTTTGCATCCAATTCCCTTGGATTACCAGATATGTTCCCTTCTTTCGCAGTCGGTTGGACAGAGCAAGATAAAACGCTTCGCTGGCAGCCCAACATTTGAAAGAAGCCCCATTGAACGGTCATGATTGGATTCCAGAGATTGTCGACACCTTAGAGGTCGCAGTCGGAAACGTTGTCGACACGATTCAAGACGGCAAGAGTTGGCCTGCCTATTCCCCCTTCAGTACACTCCCTGTCAGATTTGCGTCTGCTTTTCCTGCAAGTTTCTTCAAAATGCAAGATAATCCTGATCTTGTCGTTCGCTCGTTTGCAGTTCGATTTGGAATGACTTTCGGTGTTTCGATGATCCCCGTTGTTTTCCTTGAAGCAAGGACCTCAGCGTATTGGTTGCCAATGACAGTGGCGCTCATTTCTTTCCCCAACACAGCAGCAACATATGCCCGAGTTGCACACCGTTGTCTTGGAACATTGTTGGGAATTGCTTGGGGCGCTGCAATTGCCAAGCTTTTGGAATACCACCCCACAGTGTTGACATGCTTTCTGGGAATCAACACTTGTGGTGTCGTCGCATTGTTCAATGCAAATTATGCCATGACCACATTCTTCGTGACGGGTTGGGTGTACGGCACGAACTTGGATATTGGATATTCCTTGGTAGATCTCGTCGTCTACCGTGTCATATGGACTGTGGCCGCCACTTTCATTGTTTGTCTATCCATCTACCTCTACCCAGCCAGAAGCAAATACCAACTTTGCGACTCCATCGTGGGCATGGCCAAGGAGTACGCAAATGCAATTGGTGAGCACCACAAATTGCAATATTTGGCTCTTACAGATGGTGGCACAACTCCCGACGTAGTCAAGGAGTCAAATGACAAGCTACTCTCATTCAGGAATGCTGTCATGGCAGCTCGCATTGTGATGACCCGGAACATCAGCGAAGCCGTTCTGATTCCTACGGAGGGATACATTGTCGACCCACATACTCTCGCTCCTGCACTCGCCGCCAACTTGGTGGGTGCATCGGCCATCGTCCACCTAACTCTCTTCGTTCCTCTGGCAAGCGCCGAAGAGTTGATGGTCGATGTAGACGAGAAAGCGTTTTGTGAAATGGATCGATTGGTCCGTCGCCTTGAAGCTTTCACGGTGACCCCAACGACCACCGCAGATCGTCCTGGCAGTCATCTCCTGAAATCTATTCACAGGACTGAGCCAGGCAGAGGACCATTTTCCCATGCCATCACAATGGCCCATAGACGTTTGGATTTGTTGGGCGTGCCCGCAGATGCCAAAAAGGAGGACCCTGAAGGGTGAGGCATCTGAATGTAGCTCAAGAACACAAACTTTCGTTCATTGTCCCATATTCCTCACTACTGGCCAACGTACTAGCCTGGATCCCTGAATAATCGAATGATTGACTTCATATAGATTCACGTTAATCCATGAAGTATAGGCGCTATCACCACCAATATGGAAAAACATCCCTTATGATAGTATGTTGCTGGGACCAAAAATGTGTTGCACCACCCATGCATAATACGTTGTTGGTGCGCGCAAGCTACCAGCACTGAAATTCACAGAACGGTGGATACAAGCAACTCATGTCGTATTAACTCTTCAGAAAAGCCTCCTGTTCGCCTGATGAATGACACCAAGGAGCTTATCAATTGAGGTCCACAGACTTTCAATCCACGTCGCTCTTCGTCCAATTCTCAATACACCTCGTTGGAAATTTCCCTGCAAGAAAGGGAGCTGTACGGTTTTGATATGTTTCTAGCGAAAGAGAAGTCTGCGTCGGGAGAAACAGTACAATACTCGTAGCTACCATGATGTATCCTGTGATTGATCTTCTGTGATTGAGCGGCCTTTCCAAGCTTCTTCGAAACATCATGACTTGAGCTAGTGGGCGTTTGCATTTTTTCAGTTCAGTGTCAGAACCTGGTACTGTACTTGTAGACTCTCCTTTCTTCTCAAACAAGACGGTTCATTGGATGTTGGTACTGCTACAGCACCGGTAGATTTTCCATCCCCCCATGGTGTGGTTGTCACTTCCGGCTATGCGACAAGTTACCAAAACATTGGCCGTTGTGGTGGTGCATGTATCGTATTGGTCGCTGTCAACAAACAAAGTGACTCCTATGGCTTCTCCAAGTGCCCAATATATCTCGGAATATGACGCCACTGGATACTTCTAGTACAATATTTCTTCCAATGACGATTTCAACTTCAGAAAGTGACACTGATGTGTCATTGCCGCCACCTGCAACCGAAGAACCTCGATGGTTGAAAACATGAGCGCACATGGTCTCGAATCATATTCACAATACATTCCTTCGCACCCAATGGGGCATTGTTGCGAAATGGGAAAAGCCGATTCTCGAAACTTCCTCATCGTCTCCTGACCTTTTGAATCTGTGCCGCACTTGCATCTGGAGGAACGTTCTCAAACACTTGCGACCAATATCCATCGAGTTGGTTGTTGGCGACTTTCATTTTCTCCCGACATACAATGAAATTCAGTTTCGGATCGAGACATATCATGAATCCAAACAGGAGGCTCTTGCTACATCGCCATCGGGTGCCTTTGAGGCAGAATCGCCCAACGATTCCAGCAACTCCTCATTGATACTCTGTCCTCCACCTGATGGATTATGCTTGCTGGCATGATTTATCTGATGGAGTCCCTGAGATGTGCATGGAGTTATATCGTTTCTATCACGAAAAGGGTGTCCTGTAAGTTTGCCACGTCCTGCCTGTGGATGGCGATGAGAAAGAAGAGACTCGTGACCTTTTTGTGTACAAAGAACCATAGAGAAACCAAAATGTGGTAGATCTCACTATCTGGTAGATTTGCGTGTAGCATAGAGGGGTGAAGACTGCAGTGGTCAAGTCGATGTGGTGGGAGTGTGGAAATTCGTCACCGCCGTGATACTAGTTGGACCAGCAGGCGTGGCGTGAGACGGTAAGTGAGTAGGAGGGGATCCCATTGGGTGTGGTGGGAATCCTGGGATGACCAGCACATCCGACTCAAGGTCAAGTGAGGCTCCTAAACGCAACGGAATGGCTCGTCCCAAAGTTAAGGACTGAGTGTGTTTTCTTGTAGTGGTAGTTGGCAGCCATTCTCAGAGCCAAATTCTCGGCATGGGTGTGGTAGTTCCATGCACATGTTCAACTTGAAGAAAGACTTTTGCACTGCACTCATGAAGTCCAACGTGTTGGAGAAGAAACACCGACCGGCACCTCCAGCTTGTTGGCAGCCTGTATTGGGCACAGTCTACGAAGTCCCGGCGTGGTCATTTCAGCACTGCTCCTGATCGTGGCAATCTTGTCTTCGAAAGGCAATGACGTCCAATCAAAGGCATTCTAAACAAAACAAAGAAGTGAACCAACAAGTGGCAGTGGCAGTTCAAACCATGGCGCCTACCACGGATTGACAGCAATGTCACAGTCAGGACTCGTAGGGCTGGTCGTCCCCTTGCACATTCGTGATTCGTGCTCCTTCCCAGTGTCACAATCACAATTTGACTAGTTAGACCACCTCTTCGGTCAGTGGCAGTATGGGACTGATGCGTTTGAGATATATGTGAGACATACCTACTTATGGGTAGATGGCTTTCTCCTACGCTCAACGCCTCTCACAATTTTGTTCACGGTGCAACCGCACCAACCTTTGATCCAACGTTGGAACAAACGTTCCTGTCAGGAAAGGATTGTTTCTCCACTACTTTGTCAGAATCGAGTAAACCGGACCCTCGTTTTCGCAAACCATGTACTGCGTTGGGTATAATGAAGCTCTACAAGAACCTCGGGCTCTGGTCGGCTTGTCTCACAACAATTCACCCAAAGCCAGTCAAAACTCTGGCCAAAGTCTGACAAGGGTCCCCTCCTTTGCTCCAACACGCAGACAGCAACAACAACCATATCGCCGAGACATCAACCATTTTTCTCCGAAAGCCAAACAAACAATGGACATCACATTTATCTCTACCTACGACCGAAAGGCTCATGTGAATAAGTCAGAAATGGTGACCGGAAGTTGCGACGAAGCAGTGGGTGCCAGTCGGTTTCAGCAGGAGCTTGAGAAAAGACATTTGGATATGCGGAAGAAAATGGTGGATACCAGGGTTGGAGACGCCATGGAACGCAACGAGCCTGACTCAAAGCGAGAATCAGATCCCATGGACCTTGGTGCCATGGATCAGGTGCATCAACAAAATAGCAACAGTGAACTTTTTCAAGAGAACTACCAGCTCAAAAAGGATTTACGTCGAGCTAGACGTCTCTACGAAGTCGAAAAGGCCCAAAAGGTAACACTTCAACAAAGGTTGGGGGAGCTGGGACAAGAGATTGTCAACCCCAAGGATAGCAAGCTACCCACATCAGCAAGCCAAGGTCTCATGATCCAACAATTGAAGAGCAAGATGCTGGAGTATGATAGAATTCTCAAACAGGAACGCGAACGAGCTGAGAAGCTTAAGGCAGAGCTGGCTGCTAGTAAAAAAGAGAACAACAGGTGCAATGAAAGGCTTCGTCTCATGCTCTTTCATCATCTTCCTGGTGCTGCGGCGAAATTCCAGGACATCGGTCCTGTGAATCCTACCATCATCGAATCTGCCAACCGTGTGGCAGACTACCAACTCGGAAACAAACTTGGAGAGGGACATTACGGATGTGTGGCCGAGGCCAAGAGTTTGGTTTCTGGTCAAAAGTTTGCCATCAAGGTTTTGCGCAAGGACAGAATCACTCGTTTCAAAGACTTGCAACAGGTTGCTATGGAGGTACATGTATTGAAGAAGTATCCTCACCCAAACATTGTACATTCCAGTGAGGTTATTCACGCTTCAGATAACCTCTACATTGTGACAGAACTCTGTTTGATGGACCTGCACAAATATCACAATGACATTGGCTTGTCTGAGCAAGCCGCCCAGGAGGCGATATTTGGCGTTTTGAGTCCCCTCCTCCACTTACACTCTCATGGCATTTGCCACCTTGACTTGAAGCCCGAGAACATTCTCTTGGCTACCGGTACCAACTTGAAACGAGTTTCCCACAACGACGTCAGACTTTGTGATTTTGGTCTTGTTAGCATGGCAAGGAGACCCGAAGAAAGCAAGGACATTGTCCACAAGGGATATGTTTGTGGAACGCCTGGATTCTATGCTCCTGAGATGATCCTGAAGAATGAGTTTGAAGGCTGCCAGGCTGACATGTGGTCATTGGGGTGCATTTTGTTGGAGCTTACGCTTGGATTCACGCGAGAATGGATTGACAGCTATGATCTTGTCGAACAGGATAGTACAGGATTCCGCAACGGCTTGGAAGCCTGTTTGGAGGACATTGCACCTGCACACTATCCGAAGCATCAGCATTTGCTCAATTTGATCCATCGCTGTCTCTCGATTGATTCAAGCAGGCGCATCACGGCTGGAAACGCCATTTGCCACCCATGGCTAGCAGGAGTTCTAGCGAAAGAAGAAGGACGTCAAGACTGTGTGTTTGCATCGCGCGGTTCTCTACACATCATGAGCTCAACTTCCTCGCAGCTCTATGCAGAGCGTAGCGGTCTTCTAGCTTCTGCAATCTCTTGCTAACAACCATACCAACAAGTCGAAAGGGAGAGGGGGTGAAAAGACGCATGATAGTACAAAGTTGCACGAGGGTTGACAATTCTATTCTGTACTCAAGTAGAGTTAGTAAAACAAGAATTTAGTTCGAAGCAATCCAATCAGAACAAAACTAGGGGAACTTTCTTGGAGAAGAGGGGCATACCATGATATCTTGTTGCACCAATAAATAGGCAATGCACTACATAATTCAGAGAGATTATAGAGGTTCTTCCACTTAAGAATGTTGATTTGATTGTTGGTACGTTCCTCGGCGATGACTGTTGTGTATTGTCATTGTTTGGGTTGATTCTTAGACCTAATCAGCAGTGGGCCTAGATTTCTACCTCGTAGTAGGACCACTGCGACCCGGTAGTCCAAAGTACCATGAAGGGCTTCAATCTGTACCCCTCGTACTCTAGAGAAAGCGGCAAGAGGTCGTGTGACTACTGGTGCTGGCTTTTTGAAAAGTCGATGGTTCCGCTCTTTATCAACTTCTCGTGGTGACAGCTCTTGGATATAGTAGGGCACTACTAGTGCTGGAGCTATTAGAATTACCAAAGCAAGCCAATATTATGCGAAGTGGTCAGATTCCTTTGTGCTATACACCACGAAAAAGAAGTAGGTGAGGCCAATCGCGTTTCCATGAGGTAGGAAAAGGAGTGTGCTACCGGTACTCGTAGTAGGCTTCAATGATGAGTTGGTGCCTGGTACCAGTGTACATGACGTAGAGAAAGACCGGAAGGGTGCTGCCCTTCGAGTTTTTTTGCCGGCCCAACCACCAACGACACAGCATCACGATCTCCTCCTTCTCACTGCCGTCGTCGTCAACACGAACGATTATCCCGTCGAAAACTGTAAAAGGGAACATCGAAAGGTGAGGAAGGCATACTAGTATACCAGAAGCACAGTGTTCCGAAGTGCCGTTCTAAGTGGGATCACATAGGCTCTTTTGAAGGCTGTATCCATGGCTCTCCATTGAAGAGATTGTCTTCCGGCCTACATTCTGTTCTTCAAGAGCTTGCTATACTTAGGAAAATGACACCGGTTCGGGTTCGCTCAAACACCAACCTTGTGGAAGCGAACCAGTTCAACTTCCGAAGGACCCACAAAATGCAAGAGAATGCCAATTCATCCCAACGCAACAATGGATAACGATAACGATTCAAAAAACAGTGTTTATTCAGACGATGGGGATCATTCCAACTCCTCGGGGTCAAAGAACAGTACCGATGGAAGTTCTTCACGATCTGCCGATAGGTCAACTTTGGAAGTGTTGCAACCGAAGTTGGCGGCACAAGAAAGTAGGGCCATTGCCATGGGGAAAATGCTAATGTACTTCCTTCTTCTTGCCATTGCTAGTGGATCGGCAGTAGCAGTATACAAGTATACCAGAAAAGAACAAGTCAAAGATTTGGACAACCGCGTAAGTACTCTCTTTGCGTTTCTTCGCACGCTGCGCGAAGATGACCCATCTCCTCTCTAACATTCTTGTGGCCATGACCTATGTGGTGCAACCGATGCGAATCTGAATCGGTTAGTTCACAGACATTGCTATGCAAGTTCTATCAGTCTATCGACTAAACGCGGTAAAAATTGTCGAAGTGTTTGAAAAGTTTTCCTACGCCATAGCAGCCCAAGCTGTTGCAGCAAACGCGACGTGGCCGTTTGTGATGGTCCATGGTTTTGAGGCGCTGGCCTCACGCGCGATGGAGACTGCAGGGGCATCCTCACTCGCCGTCACCCATATTGTCCAAAAGGATCAGCGGGAGGCCTGGGAACAATACACCTCGCACCATTGGGATCATTGGATCCTACAGGGCTTCACGTATTTGGGTGTTGAAGGTGAATTGCCAACCTATCATCGCAGTATGTTCGCCGACACTGACACCTTTGAGCCATTGAATGACACATTGAGTGGATGGGACTTCTATTCACCAATTTGGCAGTTCTCGCCAATATCTGGAGGTGACCAGGTAATCAACTACGATCTTCTCGGGTAAGTTCAACTGTCGTCCGTCATCAGTGCTGTTTTAGTACTCCAATAGGCGTACAAACACTAACAGTTTCAACATTTTCTTTCCACTCAAGAAACGAAAACTGGGCAGATGCTTTTGGACATATGCTGACAACGGACACTGCGGTGTTCAGCGAAGTTGAAAACTTGAATGAAGTCAGTGATGATTCGAGCACCTGGCCGTCTTCCTTCATTGTGGTACCGATCCACAGTGAGGTATTGCTGGAAACTTCTATCAGTGACTTGGTCGCAACCCTGTCAGTGACTCTTCCGTGGCACAGTTATTTTGTTGACCTTCTACCAGAAAGCATCGACCCCATTACGCTTGTGGTTTCAAATACGTGCAACCAAACGTTTACGTATGAAATTGATGGGCCGTACGTTTCTTACGAGGGTTTGGGAGACCTTCACAATGTAGAATATTCGGACCTTGGTGTTACAACCGACTTCAAACCTTTCAAGCTATGGAATGAGTGTGAATATACGCTATCTGTTTATCCTACTGGGGCATTTGCGAGCACATATGAGACCAACGAGCCGATGGTGTACACATTGGTTGTGGTGTGTATATTCATCTTTACAATTTCGGTATTCTTTGTCTACGACATGTTTGTTGAACGTCGGCAAACGAAGGTTCTTTCCACTGCTGAAAGATCCAATGCGATTGTTTCCAGTTTGTTTCCCCAGGCGGTTGCATTGCGTTTGATGGAAGATGCCGCAGGTGGACAAGGGGGGGGTGGTGAAGCCGAACATCACCGACATAGAATGTTGGAAGACGAGAAATGGCGAAGGGGGCTAAATAGCGAGGATTTGAACGGGGGCTCCAAGCCAATCGCAGAGTTGTTCCCTTCTGCTTCAGTCATGTTTGCAGACATTGTGGGTTTCACTGCATGGTCTTCGGAAAGGGAACCTAGTCAAGTTTTTGAGCTCTTGGAGCAGATCTACTCCAGTTTCGACCATATTGCCAAACGGAAGAAGATTTTCAAGGTCGAAACCATTGGAGATTGCTACATGGCCGCTGCTGGACTTCCGGAGCGGCGAGATGACCATGCCATCGCTATGGCAAGCTTTGCACGTGACTGTCTTCGAAAATTGCTGCACGTTGTGCGCAAGCTAGAAAGCAGTTTGGGGCCTTCCACGGGAGAGTTGGGCATGCGTGTGGGTATACACTCGGGTCCAGTCACAGCAGGTGTTCTTCGTGGTGAAAAGGCCCGCTTCCAGTTATTTGGGGATACTGTGAATACTGCCGCTCGTATGGAATCAACTGGAGCCCCAAACAAGATTCAAGTTTCTGCTGAAACGGCTGCTTTGATTGAGGAGTCAGGCAATGACCAGATTTGGGTTGTTGCTCGTGAGCAACAGATAGATGCCAAAGGAAAAGGAAAGATGAAGACATTCTGGCTGGCCTATGCCAATATGGGTGGAGCCCAAAGTCGTCTAAGTGAGTCCATGGAGAGTTCGAACAGAATGGATACAAGTTCAGAGATGTCTGTCGATGAGGACGTCGAGACCATGGTGTTGTTAGAGGATTCTGAACAAAAGAAGCAGGAACGCTCCATCGACTGGACTACAGATGTTCTCCTAAGTCTGCTGAGGCGAGTAGTTGCGATGAGGGGAGGAGTTGGCAAGAAACTGCCTGTTGACTTTATTCGTCGTCCAACCGCAACACGACCATTGGATGAAGTCGCTGACATCATTAACCTTCACAGTCAGCAGAGGTCTTATGCCATGGATCCGGCAGCGGTTGAGTTCAGCCCGGAGGTGGTATTCCAACTTCGAGCATACGTCCGTGAGATTTGTGGCACATACCATCAAAACTTTTTCCATAACTTTGAACAGTAAGTGGCCGTCAACGTGCTTTGTTCTTTCGCCTCTTGCAAAATCTAAAAATCATCCTTTTCACAGTGCCACACATGTAACAATGAGCGTGACAAAACTTCTATCGCGTGTGGTAGCACCAAACGAAGAGAGCTATGGCAATGACCAAGTTTTGCATGAATATACATTTGGAATCACATCCGACCCTCTCGCTCAATTTGCTGTTGCATTCGCCGCTTTAATCCATGACGTTGATCATCAGGGAGTTCCCAATTCTACCCTTGTGAGAGAGGAAACGACCAATGCCATTCGATACAGGAATCAATCAGTTGCTGAACAGAATAGTGTGGATATGGCATGGAAGATTCTGTCGGTCGGTGCCTATGCGGATTTGAGGGCATGCATTTACAGTGATGAAGAAGAATTCCAACGGTTCCGACAGCTTGTGGTCAATGCCGTCATGGCAACTGATATTGTCGATAAAGAGCTCGGTGCTGCCCGTAAGGCTCGTTGGATGAAGGCGTTTGCTACGGATGAAAATGGATCATGTTCAGAAGAAGACCCGTCGACAGATGCCAATCGCAAGGCTACCATTGTAATTGAACACTTGATTCAAGCTTCTGATGTGGCACACACCATGCAACATTGGCATGTGTACATTCGCTGGAATGAAAGGTACTTCAGGGAATGCTACTCGGCATATCTAGCAGGACGACTTGACAAGGACCCTTCCTTGGACTGGTATAAATCGGAAATTGGGTTCTTCGATTTCTACATCATTCCACTAGCCAAGAAGCTAAAGGAATGTCAAGTGTTCGGTGTTGCGAGTGACGAGTACCTCACATATGCAGAAGCCAACCGTAATGAGTGGGCAGCGAAGGGAGAGGAGCTGGTAACGAATTACCTTGAAAGCTTCAGGCAGTCAGAGCTTCGTCAATGAAGAGCTACTGTGGGATGAGGGGTAGTTTGATGTTTTGTAGTTTTGGCCTTGACTTTGTGGGGAAATTGCAAACGTTAGTACAATAACAATAACAACACCATTGGCCTTTCCCATTTCTAAATACACGTGGAAGTATCAACACCACCTTTGTGTTCCCTGTTTGCTACACTTTGCCACAACCATTTCTTGATAGATGTTAGCCCCTTGCTGGGTGCATCTGGAAGATGCAACATATTGTTGGTCCGGCTCCGATTAAGTGAAATGCTCCCAGCTCCCACCAGAATAGTAGTGGCAGCCCTCAAATAGGGTAAACCACCCCATCCTCAACAAACGACTGCATCTCGTCCGAGTATAGCATAATCAACTACAAGTAGATACCACTCATCTACGCCATCTCCTGCCTGCTCTAACTGTGCGGAATGCGAAGCACTCCAGCTGTGATTTAAAAAGTACGATGAAGAGGAGACAGAGTGCACTCTGCCAACAACAACTGTCAGAAGAATTGTGGGTATGAAGATGCACACACAAGACACAAACATGTAATTCAAGCGCCAGGAGTCGTACACAGGACTCGATCGACTACTGACTACCGGTTTTCGTGGTTGTTGACACCAACAGATCTACCGGTACCTTCACATCTACCGGTACTACCGGTAGTACGTACAGCCGGTAGACAATGGTCAACTCGGACCAGGTATCAGACCAACAAAGACTTCCACTCAACCTGGTGGCTCGATGTATCTCCTACAATGTTGAAAGTGCCGCCGATATTGCCAAGCTTCGTCTGGTGTCCAGAGAATTTGGACCGTGTCTGAAATCGCACTTGACAAGAGGAGATCAAAGCCACTTTCTCACAGCTCCTACCAAACGGACTGATCAAGACAGTTATTTGCTACGATTGCTAACAGACTATGATCCCAAGAATCTCTATGAACAGCATTGGATTTGTGTTGGCGAAATGTTCTCGTTCTATAGTGAACTGGAAAGGATGCATTTGTTTGACGATACCCAATGTCGGAATTTGCAACTGGTCGGGCCAATCACCAAACTCTCCGATATCATTCCGGATACTTCCAAGGGGAGCACTACGGGTTTGCCACTCCATAAAGCTTCTGTTTCCTTTGCGTCCCCCTCCGAACGAGCTCAAGCCTACGCCCTCGCCTGTGACAGCTTCTTGAATCATTGTTGGTCGTACTCGGACTTTGAAGCACAGTACAAAAATTCTCAAGAAAGGGGATTGTTTGAGCCGATCCCTTCCTTGGAAACAATCTCTCTTCCTCTTGATATTAGTGACAGCGATCAAACCAAGGATATCCATGTCTACCCGATTCTAGTCTCGATACAAATTCACAAGAACTCTCCGACTATTGTGGACAAGATCACTTTGGAGGATAAAACAGTACTCCTTACCCTCAAGACCGCCAAAGTAGCCTTGGGAGACGATAACAATGGTGAACAACTCACATTCGTTCCCATGTATCAAAACGGGTTGCATCACTGCTTGGCACTTTACACAACCGATGACGCGGAAATGGAAGCCTTGGATTTGCTTGCTCCCCGAGCGGAGACTGTATATGCGGAGAACCAAGAAGCAGGTGTGGAGGGCGAAGAAGAAGCTGGGGAGGAGGAGGAGGAGGAAATTGCCGATGGAGAGGTAGCAGGAGAGGAGGAATATGGGCGAGACCATGCCGACGAATCTGATCACGAAGATTCACAAGAGCAACTAGGCGACGAGGAAGAAGAGAATGCTGTGGTAGCAGATAAGGAAGACCAGGACGACGAAGGCCAACAAGACAATGCTGATAAATTAGACCATGAAGAAGAGGAAGAAGATTTCGAGTACTACCAAGGTGTGGTCCTTATTCATATTCTCGCCACTCCCGACTCATGCGCCGAAACGTTGGACGAAGCAGATGGAGAAGCCTCAGGAAGCAACATAACAGAGGGATTCTGGAAACAATTCCAAAATCGTACATCAATTGTGGAAGGGGTGGTAGTTGTGGATAATGCAGTTCCGACTGGTTTCTCTCAGACTCTTCGAGAACGAATCCTAGCTTTGGCAGATCGTCAGGAATCTCAGGGGCAAGTTGATTATCACCCACATTCCCGCAGCATTGTCAGAGATATTGTCCATCCGGCACTATTTTCATATATTAAAGGGGTATCCCCATCTCAAGGTGATCCATTGGAGGAACCACCGTGCGTATTCCCGTCACTAGCGTTGGGGCCCAGCTCCCAATCACCCGACAAAGACTTTTGGGGACGTCCCTATGAAAGTTCCAAATATCAGTGGTTACCTACGTATGTGAATGTCGGATTGGATGGCAGATGCGCTTTTGAAGACTATATTAACGGTCTAGTGCCTCGTGAAGACGAGATTCACAAGCCGATCTATGAGAGTTTGAGCCGGTTGTTGGAAGAATCGATGCCATACATGGAATCTGTTTATTCGTACGTTCACGCTGTGCGCCCTTTGATCGACGGGGACAATGATGAAGCTTGGTATGCAGGAAAAACGCCAATGACACTGAACCAACAACCACTCACCTTCCGAGGACAAAAACTACAAGTTATTCCAAAGATTGTAGACTACGAACTCAAGGCAGGGGAAGCGTATGAGGGAGTCTGGCATGTGGAGGGGATGTCCCACGAAGAAATCGTTCTCACAGCTTTGTATATATTGGATCGTGATGAGGAAGTAGAAGGTGGAGATCTTACATTCAAACGCACCTTCTTGAAAGATGAAAGTGAGCATTTGAGGGTCCATACTAATCAGTCACGCCCCCAGGGTTTCAACGACTTGGTGTATACTGGGCTTGTTCCGCTGGGAAGGGTTGAGACCCGCAAAGGTAGACTGATCGTCTTTCCTAATTCCCATGTTCATAAGGTTCAAGAAATGGTTCATAACCATTTGGAGAGCGAAGAAGAAGTGAGAGTAGCGAAGCGTCCTACAGCCGTTTCACGCCGCAGGATTGTTGTGTTTTTCCTGGTCAACCCTCTGAAACGGATAATGTCAACAAGGGAAGTTGCCCCGCAGCAAGGCGAGATGTCGCAGGAGGATGCTTTTGAGCATCGCCTACAGTTGATGAAGGAAAGGAAGTATCACAAGCAGAATTGGAACATTCGCGAGGTTGAACTCTGCGAACACTAGGTTGGCCTTTTAATTGTTGCATTCCAGATGAAGAGTCACATTGCTATTCTGGTTTTAGTATACATTTGGCTTCTCGTTTAGGGGCCATTTCCGATTTCGTGTAGAGAAACTATTTTGTGGATCCAAATGTGAATGGCGAAGCTGAAATGGTAGGTGAGGCAGTTGAAGAGCCAAACGTGAACGGTTTGCTCTTGTTATTGAAGTCAGAAGAAGACGGAACCAACTGGATATTCTGGAAAATGCCTCCCCCATTGGATGATGGCTTCGTGGTACTGCCGAACGTTGTATTGCTTGTTCCACTTGCCGTTGAACCCAACGCAAACGACGCCATGGTCGTTGACGAGTTCCCAGTCGCAGAAGTGGTCCCAAATGTAAACGGATTGGTCTTACCTGTCTCCGTTACATCAGCACTAGTATCATTTGACTTTGAGGGTTCCACCTTCGTTTCAGTGACACCTGACGAAGAGGGAATCATGTGAATATTTTTGAAAAGTCCCCCTCCACTAGTTGAAGATGTTGATGTACTACCGAAAGTTGCCGTAGTACTAACAGAGGAACCGCCTGACGGTTTGACTGTTGAGCCAAAGGTGAAGGGAATACTTGACACGGTGCTCGCCGCTACGGTAGCAGTAGATCCAGTAGTAGTAGATCCAAAAGTGAAAGGGTTGCTCTTGTCAATTTCCTCGGGCTTTCCTTCCTTTTCTGCAACCTCTTTGTAGCCCTTCGAATCAGACGAATCCGATGCAGATGGAATCAATTGAATATTCTTGAAAACCCCACCTTCGCTAGTCGTTCCAGCTGATGTTGGCTTGGAAGCACCAATAGAGAAGGGCGCTGCCACTGTTGTTGTTGTTGTTGCTGTTGCGATGGACATTCCCTTGCCAGCCGACTCAGATTTGGTGTCAATCACAGCAGAAGGAGCAGTTGATCCAAAGGTGAACGGACTGCTCTTGGTTGCAGCTGCGACATGTGGTTCTGCCTTCTTTTCATTGGTCTTTCCGCTATCCTTTGTCTCTGGTGCCACCGATGTCGAGGGAACTAGCTGAATATTCTTGAAGACGTTAGTACCATTTGTCGATCCACTTGTTGCAGGTTTGGCCCCAAACGTGAAAGGCGATGCTTCACTTCTTGCCGTGGAAGACGTTGCTGGTTTGACAATAGACTCGGATTTGTCGTGAGCAACCTTGCTAGAAGTCGCTCCAAAAGCAGATGGGCTGTTTTTGTCAGCGGATACCCCAGGTTCGGTTTTTGTTTCACCAACCTTCCCGCTGTCCGAGGTGGAAGAAACCAATTGAATATTCTTGAAAATCACATTCCCTGTGGAGGCTCCACTCGTGGAAGGTTTGGAGCCAAACGTAAACGGTGAAGTTGTGCTTGATGTGCTAGAAGTTGTGGTTGGTTTGGATACAGTTTCGATTTTGTTGCCACTGGTTGTGGAAGCAGTACCACAAGCGGCAGACCCAAACGTGAAGGGATTGCCCTTGATAGTCGCGGATTCTGTCTTCTGCTCGTCGGTCTTTCCATTTTCCTTGGTCTCCGGCACTTCCGAAGCAGGTGGAATCAATTGGATATTCTTGAAAATCCCCACTCCATTGGTAATGGACCCTGTGTTTGTAGCAGGTTTGGAGGTACTGGCGCCAAACGAAAAAGATGTCGAAGTGCTGGATGTTGGACCAGAAGCCCCTGTTCCGCTAGTTGTTGTTGGTTTAAAGGTAAATGCAGGTTTGGATACACCAAATGTGAATGGTGAAGGTGTTGTTGCTGTTGCTGTCAAAGGATGGGTCAGGGACGTCCCAGCCAGGTTAGGAGAAGTCACGCCGCTACTGCTAGGTGCAGCAGACCCAAACGCAAATGAGCTGCTCTTGATGGTTGCCTGTGATACAGCATTCACCTTGTTTTTCGTGTTCTCGGTTTCATGGGGACTGGGAACCAATTGAATATTCTTGAAAACACCCAGGGACGAGGAGGAGGAGGCGCCACTGCTGCTGCCGCCAAACGTAGCTCTGGTACTGACAGAAGAACTAGAGGAGGCCATAGAAGCGGTAGGGAGAGTGGAGGAGAATGGGCTTGCTGGTGGTTTTGCAGGAAAGGATCGGGATACAAGGTTGTTGGTTTGGGGAACGGATCTACTGTCGAAACTACTGCCACTCCTTCCGAAAGAGGTTGTGGATTCGTGTGCGTGTGTCAAGTTGCTGGAAGTAGGAATTCCAATGGTCATCTTGGTTGTCGATGGTTCATTGGCCTTTGGTACAACTGATGTCTTGGTGGCCGATGAAGATGTAGTAGAAGCAGTCTCAGAGGTAGTAGTGCTGGAGGTAGAGGATATGGGTGGAGAAGTCAAGGAGCGAACTTTGGGCCGAGGAGCATTCGTCCACCGTTCTCTTCGTTTCTTGAACCAATCCAAACTTTCCTTGTTCTCTGGAGTTTCCATGATAATCGTTGTTGTGTCTTTGTGGTGTTGCCGTACACTCCAGAGACACAGGCCCAACTATCCTCCAATGACTCACTACGACTGTAGTGATGTTGAATGGGCTGAAATCCGTTTTCGTGTTGCCTGACCAGCAGATATGGAAGGCTGGACATACGTATCGACTCAGGCGACTCCAATAATGAAAGTTGGGTCTCTCACTCAAGTCATTGGCTCTCAAGTCATTGGAACAACGAAAATATGTACGACTGGTAAGTATATTAGATCAATTCAAAAAACCAAGAGACTACTACCTAGTATATTTTAGTGTTTTGGAACATTTCTACGCGATGACATGAAATCCAAACTTGAGGTACAAAGTCTTCAAAATGCTGCCTACGTCTCAGCAAAAGGGGGTACTCGCTCCTACTTCCAAATCAAGATATAAAAAGATAAGACATTCAGACGTTAACCGAATATCCTTGGCTGAATTGGGCGATGACTTTGGAATATCGTTCGTCATGTACTTGACAAACCTCTCAAGGAAGACGTGCGTACACGGTGATCTAGCGGTAGTGTTCCAGTAGTAGCTGGCGTGCCCGCTGCAGCTACTCATCCGACAACCAGTGTTCTTAGTTCTACTCCTGGAATGCCTATTGCTTCACCGCCATATTCTAGGGCGTGAAAAACAATCCTCTAAGAGGATAGAAAATACCATTCCAAAACATCGAAAATCTTATTTTAATCGGACATGGACGTTTCCTTTTTTAGTCGTCAAATGAGACATCGTTACAGAGCGCTTCCCATTCACAAGCTCCTGGACTAAACTCAGGCAAATAGGAGTCCTTGGCAGCTTGTGCCATGACTTCATCTGGTGGCAACTGCAACGTTCCACCTGACTGCATGACTCGATACTGCACTTCACAACAACGTTCAAAGTAATAGGTCAGGACCCAGGCTTCCTTGACAGATTTTCCAAAGCACACGTAACCATGATTGTTGAGCAAGAGGGTATTACATCCCGGAACAGATTGAATGGCCTTGATCATGGCGGGTCCTTCAGCTTCGTCGTTGGAAACTCCATCATACTCGTATCGAGCAACTTTTTTGTAAAAATAAGCAGCATCTTGAAAGACAGGAATGAATCCTTCTTTAAGGCAAGAAATGGCAGTAGCCGCAGGAGTGTGCACGTGCATAATGGCCTTAACATCTGGTCGACCCTTGTAGATGGCAGCATGAATGATATCAGCAGTAATGTTGGTGGAGGAGAATACCAAGTCTTCTGGTTTGATTTGTTTGAAGAGTTTGCGTCCAGGAGTAATAAGGCATCCATCTTTGTACCTAGCTGAAATGTGGTTCCACACGAGCATTCCCATGTTAAACTGATCAGTCAACCGATGCGCTACCGCCAAATCATACCGAAGCTCCTTTTCTTCTTCGGAGATTTCTTCTTGCTTTTGTTTGCCGGAAGCAGCAACAGAAGAGAGATCTCCCACTGATGTTTTATCTTCTGGTGGCATGATGAGTTCTGTTTGTCTTGCTGTGATTTGACACCTGTATGCTTAACTGCAAGTTGCTTTTTATGAGAGAGAGCAATGGCAAAATGGAAATGATCGCAAAGAAAGAACGGAATCCCTCACACGAATGCGAACTACGAAAGATCCAAAGATCTTTGAGACCTCGTGACAATACGAGCTCTAGAAAAATAGCTCGCATGCTCAAGAACAATACAATGTACTACCTAGTAGTTTATTGACGTACGAGGGGGGTTCATTTTTATTTACAGGAACTAGGTACCAAATTTGCGGCCAAACCCCTAAGGGGAGATCTTTTGGCACAGTGGCAACTTTGCTCAGCTTTAACTTGCCGAAACAGTAGCGAAAAGGCTCTGATCAGTTTTTCATCATGGAGAACTACAGCAGCCCCCGGCAACGTCATGAGTCTCCCCCCTCCGCAGCCTTTCGATTTTCCTGTCAAACATGGTGGCTTCGCGTCCTTCTTCTATGCCTGTCGATACTTTGTGCAGGGAATGCTGTTCTCCAAAAATTCCTTTTTCGGTGATATAGGTGATATATCTGTACTTCCGTACGCATTCCTGCAGCTCCCAGAGACTGCATCAACCTGCGATACCTTGTTGGACCAGCAAGGAAGTAGCAAGCCAACCTACAGCCAATCACTGGTAGGATCAGATGATTTGCCACCTTGGGTTGTGGAATATGTCCAATGGCATGCAAAAGTACGCCAAACCTATCCCGGAATGGAGCTGTTCACTGACCCCAATGCACCCAACATTTTGGTCCGTGTTTGCACCTTCAAATGTGGTGGCCTCAATGACAGAGTGGGTCAATTACCATGGGATTTGTACTTGGCCAAAGCCACCAATCGGATACTGTTGATTTCCTGGTCTCAGCCAGCAAAGCTGGAGAACTATTTGATTCCCAATCCAATTCATCGCATCAACAGAACATCACCGCCTGGGTCATTGTTTCTAGATTGGCAGGTTCCAGCAGAAGCCCAATACTTTGGGACTAGTGATTGGAAAATGATAGACAAAACCTACAAGAATATGTTCGAGGGGTACAACGATGCCAGACCACAACAACTGTTTTGGGAGGAACAAGTGACAACTTCTATTGATCGGGCTCGTGTCGGAGAATTCAAAGATATCAAAATTTTACGACATCGTATTTTGGGCCATTGGGCCACTTGGGCGAGTCATATTTGGAAGACATGCTGAAAAAAGACTTCCCTAACTCTACCTACGTTGCCAAAGAATGTCTCGGCTCCTCTGAACAACAACAAGGCATCATGTCCTGGAATGACATTCACTCGGGCTCCATCTTTGGCAGCATTTTCCGGCTGTTCTTTCAACCCAGTCCGCAAGTTGAGGCTATAGTCAACGACGAACGGAGGAGGCTTGGTCTCATATCCCAGAAGTACAATGTTGTTCATTGTCGTGTCCGTCACCCAAAGGCTGCTGATATGGGTATGATGTTCAGCTCCAAAAAAGAAAAAACAAACCCAGATCAGGAGGGGCTTTTGTCGGAGGGTGATGGGCGTCAGTTTGCTATAAACATGGTCAGCAAAGCTATAGAATGTTCCAAGGCAATTGAAGACAAACTACCTGGCACAAACCAGCACACTGTCCTAGCTCCAACACCCATCTATTTCATGAGTGATTCCAACGATCTAGTTCGACACGTGACCGTAGAACTGCAGGATTCGAAGTTTGTGGAATCTAGCCATTCTGATGTGGATCAAAGATTGTATGACATAGTCAAGCCAGTACTCTCCAACTCTTGGGTTAAGGCCCGTAACGTCAGCAAGGAAACAATGCACATCGATAGACAGAAGGACAGGCCCCTTGAAGCCTACTACGAAACATTTGTGGACATGCTGCTTGCTATTGAGGCAAATTGCATAGTGTATGGGGTTGGAAAATATGCTGTGTTTGCTGCAAAAGTGGCTGGGACTGGTTGTCAATATCTCTATCAAAACGAGGCATGGGGTGGAGTGGAAAAAGCAGCAATGCCTTGTCCTATCAATATTATGTGAATGAGGGGGAGGCGACTTGGTCTCTCTGGCTATCCTGCAGAAGAGAGATGCTTTGTTTCGATGCTTGGGCCCACGGGAGTTCCTGTGGAAAACCATTGCCATTACAAATTTTGCCAAACCACTTCTGAGATAGAGATAGACAGTCCCTTGGAAAGAACCTCAGTACCTGGTACTGGACGAGTTGCAAGCAATGTGGAGCATGAGGAGCAGCACGTGTAACAACAAGAGAGTGTTGCTGCTATCCAGACCAACCCACTCAACATTTTGATCCCCTACACAACACAACAACACTACTTGACCCTTCACCATTTTAACACCGATTGGGCATGTACGTAGACATGCAACATGTGGAAATCCTGTGGAAGCCTTTCTACTTCAACCTGCCATATCAGTGGCCACTATTTCCATTTAGTCAATCTTGGGTTCATATCATTTCACAATCACTCCATGAAACTGTGTAATGAGACAATCCTGAATAAGATACACAATCAATTTGGGGATTGCAGAACCGGCTGGTGTCCCTCGTTCCTCGTAAACATTTGTGTAGTACGAGTGGTAGATCAAATCAAAGCATATCATTATGATGAAATGATGATGAGAGAACAAACTTTGCACATCTGCGAATATTATTCTCGCTTCCACTACTTCAACAAGAGCGTCGCCGTTTCCTCTGAGGAGGAAATATGGGTTCGTTGGTCGAGGGCTTGTTTGTGAGGTGCGAGAGTTCTGGATTGCAGAATCTGCAGCACCGAAGCCAAACCCGTGGTACTGCTTTGTTGCATCGCTCATCACCATCACAATGGCAGGACCTTGCATAAAATATGAACCTTGCTTCTAGGACTCACAATAAACTATTTTAGGCCCCATGCACCTCTAGGACCTATTGAACGCACCTCAGCCACTTCTTGAAAAGCACTCGGACCTACACGAAATCTGAACGATCATCAAAAACCAAAATGGCATTAACGAAAGGACCTGGTATTACTATTATGGCAGTCCTCTCTTTTTGGGAGCTTGCAGGGCCTCCCATAGCGAGTTCTCCAGAATTGCTTAAAACTTGGAGACGAGCCATTTCGGTCAAGCTTAATTGTTGTTCGAATTCTTGGAACTCTTGAACTCTTCGCGCGTTTGCTATGTTTAATACCAATTTTTGCGACAAAATGCCAGGCATAATACGGAGATGTCATTGTGCGATACATCTGTGTTTTCTAAACCTGCATAGATAGCAGCATCGCTTATCGTACGATGATGGGGATTTGAAATACTCTGGATGAGAATCTCCCCATAAAATAAGCTGCGAGTAGCAGCAGTTTGTCATCCAGCCAGATCCACGTCCATATCCCCACAACAATGGATATTATGCTAAACGAAACACATCACATGTGCACCAGCACCCTCAGTGCCACACACTCTCAAATGCTACCTCTCATTTCAAATATCCTCCTCCCAGGAAGTTCCAACAAATTCTCAACGAGGTCAGTGGGCGACTCCAAGCAAGACATTCTTGCCATCATTGACGAAACACTTGCAATTCTCCAAGATGATCAAGTTGGTTTTCGTGTCTCTACCAATGACCTCGGCGTATCTTCATCCAACCGATAGAGCGAGCAATGGCAGCCAGTCAAGAAGAGCTGATGGACCAACAGGCAGTTTATGGCCAGGCAATTTCTGGCCCAAGCAATAGAAGTAGTAGAAATACAACCCATGTAGAGAAGATTTTTCATTTTGGATTTACATCCATCTAGAACGAGTCCCAACAAGACGGCAAGAAGCAGAAGTACCCTGAGGCCTGCAAGCGAGCACACAGTCGCTTCACACCGTTGGTATTTTCTGTAGATGGCTTGATGAGCACTGAGACCAGGTCTGCTGTTCGCCGGCTTGCTGCAGGGCTCTCTTCTAAGTGGAAGCGAGAACATTCACAGATGTGCAAGTTTGTTCGCTCACGTCTTTCATTTGCTTTGATTCGATCCACTACACAATGTTTACGAGGAACGAGGGACACCGGTACAGACAGAGAAATAAACTATTTTAGGCCCCTATTGGGCAGTATGTAAATATGCAACACATAGAAGTCCTGTGAAAGCCTCCCACCTTCATTCTGGCCTCCACTTCTCATCAATCATTCTTGGTTCCATACCATCTGACAGTTACTCCACGAAATTGTAGAGAGACGATCCCGCACCAGCCACACAATCAATTTGGGTATTGCGAAACCGGCCAGTATCCCTCGTTCCTCGTAAACAATGTGTAGTTGAACGAATCAAAGTAAATGAAAGACGTGAGCGAACAAACTTGCACATCTGTGAATGTTCTCGCTTCCACTTCGACGACAGCCCTGCAGCAAGCCGGCAAACAGCAGAACTGGTCTCTGTGCTCATCAGGCCAACCACAGAAAAGACCAGCGGTGTGAAATGACTGTGAGCTTGCTTGCAGGCCTCAAGGTACTTCTTCTTCTTGGCGTCCTGTAACAAGATTGTCAAACTTCTTTTCCTGCTTGTCCTACCGGGAACGGGCTTGGCTCTTCAATGTCTCAATTGCTTGAAGTTGGTACCGGGCCGTGTCCAAGTCTTCTCCTGCAACAAGTGAACACACGATAGGTTCGGTTAGAGTTCTGGATCCAAGCTTGTTGAGCTGGTACTGGGATGTTGATTCCAGCTTGAGATGTGGAGAGGGACAGGAGTGTGCGGAGGCCGGGGCTGCTAATGTCTGTGAGGTCCATACCGAACAGCGCTGGAAGGAAGTCTTCAGCCAATGCTTTCTCCAGTGGAGCCAGAAGAGACTCAGCCTAAAGTTTCTGAAGTTCTTGCGTGGGAACTCACGATAGGTTCGGTTAGAGTTCTGGAGTTCATGTGTTGGGTCCAAGTTGAGATGTGGAGAGGGACAGGAGTGTGCGGAGGCCGGGGCTACTAATGTCTGTGAGGTCCATACCGAACATCGCTGGAAGGATCTCTTCAGCCAATGCTTTCTCCAGTAGAGCCAGAAGAGTTGCAGCCCAATGTTTCTGAAGTTCTTGTATGGGACCTTCCTTCAATAGCCATAAGCGCGGATCAGTCACTCGCAACAAATACAACCACTCGTCTGTAGAGAAAGCGTGACAGCTGTTAGCGCAGACTGGGGGTACGTCTTAGCCGCGACCGCCAAGGTTCGGACATGATCAAACAATGATTGAATCTTGGGCTCTACCTATGCAGGAAAGTCCTCTTAAATCCAATGAAACCACCCATGTATCGATGTCCTGATGTGAACCTGAATCCAAAAGACTGCAGGATCTCATATTTCCGGTCCTGCCATTCAGGTCGAACAACGACCACCGGTCGGTGCCGCAGTCCCCAAATTAATTGTGTGGCTTGTGCGGGATCGTCTCTCTACAATTCAGGGTTAGGGTTAGGGTTAAACCCACGTGCCGATCCTGATAGGTACGAGATGACAGCTGCAGACCCAGCACTGTCCAATCTCATGGGTAACCACATACATCCCAACCCAGGACTCCACCTTGATGGAGGAATCAAGGATGACAAGGAGTGGCAACAAAGGTGGAGAAGGATAGTCCAGCTCTCCTTGCGAAGTTACAACCTTCCTCATGGGAGAATTACCAAAAGGTTCCTGGCGCAGTTGGCCCATGAGACTCGCAACATTCGAGAGCAGAAGGCTAATAGCGAAAGTCTAAGTTCTTGTGTAGCACCGGTGATTCTTCATCGAAATACGGAAATCATTGATATTCGAGTAGAAATCGCAGCCCGTCTGTGGCAGGCTAAGCAATACGATACCAGAGATCTTGTACTTCTTCTTCTTGGCTTCCTGTTGGGACTCCAACACCTTGACTGGGTCCCGGGAGACATACGATCGAGCATCCGAATTATCAAAGTATATAGTGGTTGACTTAGCCAAAAACCCTCGCACTGCCACATCGCCTCGTAGCTCAGGACCAGGATCAGTCGCCGTTTCCTCCAAAGTTTGACTTGTAGGAATGATTGGTTCGTTCATCCCTGCAGACGGGGGGTGAACCTGTGAACATAGCTCTTGCCATTGTGGCGAAGCAGATTCAGCCCTCGCTGGCATTGCAGCGAATGCTGCACAGAAGAGGCCTCCTCAGGGCATCCATCACATTTCTCGGGTAGGTCCAAGGGCAACATACCATAACGCAGCCTCAAGTTGTTGAGGAACTCCGTCTGTTAGATCAGTGTTGTTCATCTTGTTTGGTGCTGTCGTGAGCCAGATTCCAGTTTCCTCGCTCTAAGGAATGTTTGGTGTTGTCGTGAGCCAGATTCCAGTTTCCTGGCTCTAAGGAATGATCGAACCTTCTTTGCCTTCATTTGTGGGTCGCTTGCCCCTCGGTGTTCGTACTTCCTTGTTGAGCAGGTACTGGGATGTTGATTGGAGTGTGCGGAGGCCGGGGCTGCAAATTTCTGTGAGGTCCATACCGAACAGCGCTGGAAGGAAGTCTTCAGCCAATGCTTTCTCCAGAGGAGCCAGATGAGACTCAATCAACTACACAATGTTTGCGAGGAACGAGGGACACAGGTACAAGCAGAGATATAAACTATTTTAGGCCCCTATTGGGCATTTATGCAATTATGGAACACATAGAAGTCCTGTGAAAGCCTCCCACCTTCATGCTGGCCTTTTGTTCTCATCAATCATCTTTGGTTCCTCGTCATTCCGGGACAACTTCAGTTTGACGCCCTTGGATGATTTGGCTGAAGAATGGCAAGAGCTTTGTTCACAGGTTCACCCCCCTTCTGCAGTGATGAACGAACCAATCATTTCTACAAGTCAAAATTTGGAGGATACGGCGACTGCTCCTGTTCCTGAGCTGAGAGGAGATGTGGCAGTACCAGGGTTTTGGGCTAAGTCGACCACTCCATCGTATGTCTCCTGGGACCCAGTCAAGGTGTTGGAGTCTCAACAAGACGGCAAGAAGCAGAAGTACCTTGAGGTCTAAAGCGAGCTCACAGTCATTTCACACTGCTGGTCCTTTTTGTGGATGGCTTGATGAGCACAGAGACCAGTTCTGCTGTTCGCCTGCTTGCTGCAGGGCTTTCGTCGAAGTGGAAGCAAGAACATTAGTGTGATGCCCAATTCGTAGATGTACAAGTTTGTTCGCTCACGTCTTGCATTTGCTTTGATTCGATGTTTATTGTGTTTATTTTGTTTTTGAGAGTGTCAGTATCGTCGCCTTTCTCATCCTCGAATGACTCGAGTAGGTTAGGGGAGAAGGAGAGAGTAGATTTCCCAAGAGCGCACAGTTCTCTACAATCTGGTCGAACAAAATGCTAAATTCATAGTTATTCACTCAGACAAACTGTTTTAGGCCCCTATTGGGCATGTATGTACTAAATATGCAACGCATAGAAGTCCTTTGAAAGCTTTCCAGCCTCCATTTCTCTTCAATTATCCTTGGTTCCATGTCATCTGACAATTTCTCCACGAAAAGTGGGAAATTTGGTCGAGGACCATCTATGATGTGGAAGTCTTATTTATATTTTTTGTCGTTGGAAGCACACAAAAAGTAGAACGGAAAATCGGGAAAAGTTCGTTGCATTAATACAAAACGATCTTATGACAATTCTCGCCCCACAAGCAAATCGTCCGGTCCACCTAAACACTGTTGGCACCAACGATAATACGGATATTCTTCCAACAGGTAATCTTTCACTTTGGCTTGCAAGAGAATATCATGCCGTAAACACTCCTTGTCCTTTTGACGATCTTTATTCGTTTTGGGAGACACAAAGGTCGGTGTCCGGCGTCGGGGCTGCAGTCTCTGGGACATCAATTCCAGGTAGGCTGGTAATGCTCCGTTATCAAAACAGTGCACATGAATATCCATCTGGGTCGAAGTATTCTTCCAACGATCCAAACGAAATCGACTCATGTCAATGATACAATCATCCACCAATTCTTGCCACCACAAGTCGTTGTCGTTCCTGCCAGTAGTATCATTGCAATGGAATTCCATTTGGCGGTCATTGCATTGAGACAATATGTGGTCCACAGGATCTCGGCAAGGTACATGCAATTCCAACCGTTCTTTGGGGATATTGTTACGAGTATCAGCCGTTGCATTGTAGAGCATTGCCGGTGAATCCTCTGCTGTGGTTACGACTTGGTGTCCCCTGTCCGTCCAATTGCCACTATTTGCCAACATGGTCACCCTCATGGGAGACTTGGCCAGTCGATTCGCAATATTGTTCCATTCCTTGGCATTTATCTCCATGGAAATATAATCACAATCTTCATATCCGATTTCTTTCAGAACCTCGAACGGAACGTGCCCTCGATTGACCTTGTAAGCACCCCGAGGTGATGCCAATTTGGACATGGAATCTTGAAAGGCTTTGCACGTAATTTGGGTGCAAGGTGTTTGATTCTGCGCCACTTGTTTTTGTATAATGGTTTGAATTCGTTGATGAAAGGAGGAACTGTCGTAGGAATTGCCCTTGTTGCCGCACACTCGTTCAAAATGAGCTGCCAAATACGAATTGATGTGGCTTCCTCCCGTTTTGGCCATGTGAACTAGGCCCATTACATGAGGGTATGGTATCGGATAGGATGACTGTGGATGGGGTGCTTGCTGCTGCTGTTCCTGTTGCTGTTCTTGTTGTAGCGATGTCGTAACTTTACTACTAGCCGAATAGTCACAGGAAGTTATGGCGAGATGTGATTGATACATCCAGAGAGTGTACAGCGAACTCAAACACAAAATGTAAAGAATTGCAGCTTTCCATGGTGTTGTGGATTGCAGAGACATGCTGCTGTGTATCGATTTTGATTCAAGCTATAGTAGGATTGGCAGCAGTCACAGTTTTGTTGCAAAAGAAGAGACGAAGCATGGTTTGAATGAGGTTGTTGTTGTTGTTGTTGTGACCAAGTTTAAACAGAGCATAACAAGTCATCATATATGTAAAAGTGCGCCGCACGGCTAGCTTGTTTGGTTCAATTGGTTAAACCACCTCAGTAATAATGAGGAGGTCCGTGGTTCGATTCATGCTCACGCTGAAGATTTCTTTTTGCCACTCTAGCCCCCTCACGGCACCATTCGCCTGCCTCCGTTGGCAATCAGCACCATTATCCATGATGAAGAATATGCGAAGTTTTGTTGATTGTTCCAATATTGCTCTGATTATGAGCACTGCCCTCCTACCTTGAGTGGTCACATGAACATGTTTGGGCTTAAAATTGACTGTGATAGCCGTAAGTCAGAATGTCAATTGGTGTGGTAAAAGGTAAAATATACTAGTACTATCTTGTCCTATCTCATCAAACTATATGGCAAGAAGAGCATCTCCTGCCGTGCCAGTAACCAGAATTATTTGATTGGCTAACACTGCAATAGGGCAACTTGTAGCGACATGTGTGTGGTCCTGGGTTCGTATCCCAGTGGTAGTACCTATTTTGGATTACCCGTTATCACATGGAGTATGATACATCTTCTTCTTCTTCATGCTCCAGTTCAAACTACTACTCAGAAGTCCTTCTGAATGTGTCATCTGCAATCTCAGTTGCAATGTTACAGGTAACTTCAATGTTGGCACAAGGGACTGCTGGCAACTCTGCTATTCTACGTCACCCTGAGTTGTTTCAAGGTAGAGGAGCTGGCAATGGCATTGGAGATGCCATAATGTGGTCATCATCATCTGATGGCGAAGATGACATTCAACTCTCAGGATGGGGTGGGTCAAAGGAAGGCAGGAAAAATAGGCTTTCAACAGATACTAACTCACTCTCATGGTAGATTTTGAGAGACAGTATGGAGTCCCTCAGAGTGTACTTGACCAGGTATTCGAAGCACTCAAAAATTTGCCAGCTTTTTTAGAAAAAGTACAATCATGTGAACAAGCAAACTGGATTACACCCACTCAAAATAATTCTCACAGTGCTGAAGTATCTCTCTACAGGCTGTGCCTTTGATGCACTAGATGAAACATATCAAATATCTGAGTCCACATACCACGAAACTTTAAGTTACTTTCTTTTCTAGTATGTCAAGTGGATTTTTGGGCAACAGTATCTCAACTGCTCACCATCTGTGGAAGAACAAAAGAGAAGAATCATGGAGTTAGTGTGATGCAGAGGTTTCCCTGGAGCAATTTGTGTGGAAGAACTGTCCTAAGGAGCTATGTGGTCAACACAAAGGGAGGGACAAGACAAAGACCTTGATCCTACTAGAAGCAATTGTTTGCTCACCAGGTAGTATGGTGTATATGTGGTACCATTTGTTTGGCCAACCAGGGTCTATGAACGATCTAAATATCTTGGACAAATTAACAATTGCAGGGTCAATCCTCACACAACAATTTGACACACGAGTGGTTGAATATCACCAGGTTAATGGAACAACCAAGAGACCTGATGATCTGAAACAAGCAACAGAAAACCATGTAAACCAATACAAGGTGCTGCAAAGGAAGCTTGCTGATGGAGAAATCAACAAGAGCCAAGATGATATTGCAAATGGGATGGAAGAAAGGAACTGACTTTTTTGTCAGTTCCTTGCTCATTGGGACAGTACACCTCCACGAATTGTGCCAATAGAGCAGATCTTTATTCTAAATGGCACAACAAGCTTTTGAAGCCTCACAATTTTGCCCAAAGCCAGACAATAGTCTCTTGGAGAGAGAGCAAGAGAAATACTGGCAGAAGCATGCTACCTATATTGAGGGCAAGAAGCAGAAGTCGAAAAAGAAACACCATGGACCACCAGCCACCAAGAGCCAAGAACAATCAAGAACTGCAAGAAGGAGGAATGAACACAGAAGCAACAGACCATTTTGTTAACAACCCTGCAACTGCAAACCCATGACACTGTCATTGTCAACTCGGTTCTTGAAGACTGCTCTCCATTCAAAAGTATTCGGAGTGCAGAGGTGTAATTGAAACCTGCTGTCATGAGCATGTTGTGTAATCACAGTTTTTTGATCTTTTGTTTGTTCTTGCACCAACCACACCTCTACTTGTTGCCTAAGCAGCCATCAGTATTGCTGCAAAGACAATCACAGTTAATCTATTGGTGTACAACCCTCTTGAACTTCAGGAGATCTTTTACCAGCCTCCAAGGAAGGTAGAACTTCCAATCCTTCACATTGAGGTCTTTGAATACATAGTCCATCTTGGTAGTTTTGTTTTTGAAAATGGCATAAGCCATTGAGATTTCTTGTTCCTCGGTCACACCACTGGGCTTTGCCAGCTTGACCAGACGTAGTAGGTCATGCTTGTTAAATTTCATGAGAGGTTTGCAAATCCCATGATCTCAGATGTAAGTATGAAGTTTGAATGCAGCTTTGGCAGAATCATCAGCAGCAAAATGATCACCCCAGGTAAGTCTTTTTGGCAACATGTCAAAAGGCAAACCAACAGAATGTTTGGCCAATCCATGGGCCCATTGTAAAAAATGACAACGGGTAATCCAAAATGGTGCTACTACCACTGGGATTTGAACCCAGGACCACACATCTGATCAGTGCAGCTCTAACCATTGAGCTACAGAAGACCATTTGGACCCCACATATATTTAGTATATATCCAAATACAGTATAGAGTAGCTACATATGCAGGTACATTCACAACTGCCATACCATAGGTAAGCGTTCTACGCAGTTGATACTCCCCTGAATGTGCACTCATTAGTAGTTGCTCCCCTACAAGAAGATTAACAGTACCTATGACCTCCCTTGTTTTTGACATGGCCCCCATACGTGGTCCTGGGTTCGAATCCCAGCGGTAGCACCTATTTTGGATTTCCCATTGTCATCATCCAAAGTAGCCTAGCACAAAATAACATAGTTTCTCCACTTATACACACTACACCTCCTTTTCATACACCCTCTCTTCAGCATAGTGCACAATGAATTCATTCACCGGCACTCTGGAGCGATAGGCTGAATGGTGGGAGTCCAGAAGCTTCCATAACACATGTTTTCCACTTTACAGATCTACAACAGAGCAGAGACTGCAGATTTCATTCCCTCACCACCAGCGCTGTAATATTCAGTTTTATATGTCAACAATTGGTGATACTTGGGTCCCAACAATGCAGCTCCACAACTTCCCCAAGAAGTGCCAAGACAAACCAACTGCTACAGAAAAGATATGAGGGTCGGAATGTTACATTTCGTTGGATTGTTGCTTCAGTCAATCTCATTTTGATTTCTGAACCTTAAGAGTTCAAAGTACAGTTTTGATACCCCAAAGTGGTTCAAACAATTCTACTGCAACTGGAGAACTAGAGGCAATCACCCAACCAAGCCAAGCCCAGAGGGCAGAGCAGGGACAAAAAATGGTTGTCACATGTTCATTATTGGCCATTTGCCAACAATACAATAAAATGAGTTTGGGGTATTGTTTGGTAAATCATTTTTGGTTGCCTGCCTCCTCGATAGATTGTCAAATGGAAATCTTTGCTTTGTTCTTGTAGAAATATCCAATGGATGGCTATGTGCAGCAGGTGAACAAGCAAAACTTGTTGAAAAGGCACAATATTGAATTCCAAATCATGAGCATCATGATGGATTAGTAGTACTACTTTGGCTATAGTAATATCGGCCAACATTCCACTGTCTATCCTCAGCAGGACCATTCATCCGATGAGGGAGGAAGAAGGTGGAGGAGGAGCAACAAGTGATTCCTATGGTGGTGTTTCAAATGCTAGAGGTTGAGGAGCTACCAATGGAGTAAAGCTATCGAAGGCAGAGGCTGCCAGACAGAAGTGGCAGACAGAACGTGATGCAGAAAAAGCAAATCGTTTCAAAAAGATGGAGGGTTTGGACAATGCGAGGGCACAGTGACTTGACAGAGTTACAAGTGCACCTGAAGAGTTCAAAAGCCGGATGGATAGTAACTTGTTCAACAAGCAATGTGGGCCCTCCTCAAGTAGGAGGAAGATCCATTCTTTGCAAAGGCAGCTCTCTTGAAGAGGAGGATTGCCTCATGTAGTATAAACAGTATTCTACAAAAGGATGCAATTGTATGAAATTTCACCACTACTACTACTAGAAATAGGAATTGGTGCTAATGTTCTGTGACAACAACTCGTCAAAAAGCAGGCATTTTCATGCATGTCTTCAATACTCTCAGTCATATGTACAACCCATGATGCTAATTGCAAACTGACATCAATTCCCATCTCTTGCCTGGCCTCCTCTATGTTTTCAAAAAAGAAAGCCTCGGTACACTTCTTCTGGTTGTTCAGGTTGCTCTTCATCCTCCTCCATTGGTATTGGGGTGGGCCGTCGTGGTGGCGGTGGTTGTGCTTGCATGAACTGATGATCACCTTGCAAGTCATTGTATAGAACATAGGAGTCATGGCGGGTTAGTACAGTCATGTTATGGAAAATCACACACACATCCAGCCAAGATATCCATGATGGTGTCAAGATACCAAGTCTCCATAGGTTTCTTCAGAATCTGGAACTTCAGGATAAGGACTCTGAAGCAATGCTCTATGTCCTTGCATACACCACTTGTTTCTTGCCATGAAGAAAACTGTACAATCACTGGATTGGGTGGGTGTCTAACCGATTTGCATCAAAAAATAGACCAAGAAGGGTAGATGTCATCACCTAGGAAATAAAGCCAGTTCCGCTTCATACCATTGAGATAATGTACTCCTCTACGTTGGTATCAAACGTTTGTGTGAGAATGCCCCAACATGTGGATTTGTCAAGAATATTGATATCATTCATGGACCCTGGCTGCCCAAAAAATAGTACCAGATGTATAGGTCAGGGCTGCAAAATGCTTCAAGGATCAGTGTTTTTGCTTTTTCCCTGCCCTTGTGTTGACCATGCAATGCCGTTGGACAATTTTTTCAGGCAAAGTGCTTGCAGTCCCACAATCCAAAAGCACCAGGGAAACCACATTGTTGCATAAGTAGAAGCACTCTTTGTTTTTTCATCATCAGGAGTAGGACATTGGTTCAAGACCGTTGGCCCAAATATTCACTTAACATGAAAGCAGAATTGGTGTACTAGAATGTTCCAACTGGTTGATTGTCCCATTTGGTACAACTCATCAAAAGTGACTCAAAGGCAACTCCACTGTCCACTGGAAAGATATTTGAAGACTGCCAGTACTTTGTTTAGTGTGTGTATTCCCCATTGCTATTTTGCTGGGTTCCATTTCCTCCAAAATGGAGGTACTAGGTCTTCAGACTTTCAAAAATTTCATCGAAGAATGCCCTTGGAACTGCATACCTCCGTTCGAACTCCATGTTTGTGTACTGTAAATTGTCACTGCTAAAGTGGTATTGCAGAAGGGTTTGATATGACCCTTCAAAATCACAAACTATATTTCTTCGACCTTCAACTGAAGAACCTCCCCATGTAGGAACATCATCGTCCTTGTCCATACTTGCTTCTTCATCATCATTGATGTCTTCTTCTTTGTACAGCCACCTGTCAAACATGGTACTAGCAGATTCTTCGGCCTCTGTAGCTGCCTGTAGTACTAGAAGTGCAGTGATGGTGGATGGTGCTTCTGGTTCCTGGCCCCGCTGAAGATGGCCTTAGGCGGTTCAGTTTTGTTTATACTGGTGTTCTCTTAGTCATTTGTGCAAGCATTTTTCTTCTGAAAGTCAATCTGCATACATGAAGTCTGGCAACTGTGCTGGAGTCTACAAAGACTAGGCACCAAGCACTAGGTCTAGTACTTAGATGCTACTGGGACCCCAAAGTCAAAATGCCATGTTGGTCATTGATGATTGACCAATACATACCAGGTTCTAGATGGTGCAGCCAGCAATGGTGGTTTGAAGTGAGACCAGGCACCAAAAAGAGGAGAATCAGGAAGAGCTTGGCCAAGGTTAAATGCTAGAGGCTGGGGGAGGAGGAGAAGAAGAAAAAGCTTGATCGCGGATTCGAACCACGGACCTCCTCATTACTAATGAGGTGCTCTAACCAACTGAGCTAAACAAGCAGTCGTTACTGTAGTTGTAGTGCAACGAAGGTGATATAACGGGCAAGATGAGGAGGAGAAGAAAAAGAAAAAGCTTGATCGCGGATTCGAACCACGGACCTCCTCATTACTAATGAGGTGCTCTAACCAACTGAGCTAAACAAGCAGTCGTTACTGTAGTTGTAATGCAATGAAGGTGATATAACGGGCCCGATGAGGAGGAGAAGAAAAAGGAAAAGCTTGATCGCGGATTCGAACCACGGACCTCCTCATTACTAATGAGGTGCTCTAACCAACTGAGCTAAACAAGCAGTCGTTACTGTAGTTGTAATGCAATGAAGGTGATATAACGGGCCCGATGAGGAGGAGAAGAAAAAGGAAAAGCTTGATCGCGGATTCGAACCACGGACCTCCTCATTACTAATGAGGTGCTCTAACCAACTGAGCTAAACAAGCTGACGTAAGCGCCGATCAAAATAATGGTATATAACGCACATATGGGTTCTTCCTGTTTTCTTTGCACACCATAGAAAATTTTACTCTTGCGTTGGCTATACCCGTAGTTCTTTGGGCATGGATATTTCCCCACGCGATATCATGGGTTCTTCCTGTTTTCTTTGCACACCATAGAAAATTCTTCTCTTGCAATTTTTGTTGGCTATACTCGTAGTTCTTTGGATTTGTATATGATGAAGGTAGTCCATTGCCTGTTGACGATCGTTCTGGATCGAACACGCAACATTTCATTCGTGTCCGTGCGCAACGTTCCCCTACCTGGTAGGTAGGTAGGATGTGAATATAAGAGTAAGAATTCTAGTAGGGCGTCCTGGTAGGCCTGCGGGTTGGGGGGTTCGGTCGTGACCATGTTCCCTCTTTCTGGAAAATCGACACAAGGCGGCAGCCATGGATGCTTCCACCGCTGTCTCTACTAGCAGCAGTAGAAGCAGTAGTAGTAGTAGTAGTACGGGAAGTAGCAGTAGTACTACGAGCAGTAGTGAAAGTGACACGGTTCCTCTGCTAGTTGTTTCTACAGTGGACGGGTGGATCCAAGTCTTCGATGGCGAGGAAGGCCATCGTCTCGGAGAGTTTCGATCCGGCATTCCTCTGGTAGGGCCTTCTGCGTGGCTTCCTGGTGGTCGTCGGATTGTCCCCGGACTGGATGGTCGTTTGTTTCTCGATCAACAGCGTGGAGAAACGAAAGAAGAAGGCGAGGAGTACAGTGGCGACACGTGGATGCAGCCTCTGGAGTTGACGGTGGCTGATTTGTTGCAAGCTCCTGTCAAGACTTGTGGCGGGGGAAAGAATAATCAGAACAATTGTGGTATTGTCACTGCGACAAAGTCTACGCAGTTGTTTGCCTTGGACGCTCGAACAGGACAATTGGTGTGGCCAGGGGAAGGTGACGCTCCTCCGAGTGATCCTGCCGAACCACCCACTTCCACGGAGATTGGAACGACATCCACGGTCCTCTTGCAACGAGAGGATGTTTTGATTCAGCAGCTGTCGACGGACTCTGGTCAACTGGTCTGGAATGTCACTTGGGGGAGTGTGCAAGCCTTGGATTTTGATGATGGCCCTCGCCCAGCTGTCACCAGTGGTGGCAACATGGATTATCATCAGGATCCATGGAATCCTTCCACCTTGGCTTTAACCTCCTCCTTACCAAGCGTCATTTTTGGCCCCGACGGAACTACCCTGACGGCGGTGTCTAGAACTACAGGCCAGGTCTTGTGGACTCGATCGCTGGACACGGTTGTGTCAGCAGTCTTTGGACTCCAGGATCTCTGGAAACCATTGGATGTATGGGAGGATACCTCAGGTAGCAGTGCTTCCGAGGATGACCTCGCAAATACCATGGCACTAGAGTCTACTGCAACATCAACCAATGCACCCCCATCCGATACTATTCCCAAACCACCCACGTTTTGGTGGAAGCCTCCTCCTTGGATGCTTCTTTGGCAGGAAAAAGTACAATCCGAGGTGCCTCCTTCCATTCGACCGCCGACCTCCTATTATTCCGACCGTGCTGGTGCAGGTACACATGGTACTTGGCCTGCTCATGATTCTTTTCCTACCTTCTTTTTGTTGCCTCATTCACACGTACATACTACTCCTTCTACACCACTGCTACCTACCACTGCCACTGCTACTTCCTTTGCGAAAGTGGCCTCTACATCTTCCTCCATATCCTTTCCCTCGGCTTCTCCCACTGCCATGGATGTTCTCGAACATGAGCATACCTCGGCCCTGAACCAACAACCCAGCTTATTCTGGTTTCAGCCCTACTACCATCAATACAATTGGCGACAAGGCGTTTTCTTGACCTGGACTGGAATCGGTTCCATATGTATTGTTACTTTGGCGGTTGCTGGATTGATCTTTCGGTATCTCTATCTGCACAAAAAGAACAAGTGGATGCACCTACTCCAGAGGACGCTCCTGGCGGCATCCGCAAACTTGGCCACTGGAAATGACGATGAGTCAACGAAAAATACCAACAAGTCCTCATCGTCCGGCACAAGAACCAATCCGTCTGGTGGAAATCTCAGCCAATCCATTCATCGACCTCTTTCGTTACAACGATCCAATTCATTGCCCCATCCATTTCTTTTGCAACAAATGCAGCAGTCAATATCATTCCCTCCACCAATGCCATCTAGTTCGAAACGTCGAATGCGAAGCGAGTCCCTTCAGGTGTTCCATACTTCGGATGGTCGTATGCTAGATGACAAAGAAAGAGCCCAACTCTTGCTTTCCGTCCAAGAGGGCACTCGCACCTCTCCGGACAAATCGAGCGCCGGGAGTGTACCTGGTATTTTGCCTCGTGCAGACAGCTTTCCCACAACACCACCAATATCCAAAGAAGTCAAGAAGGTGGCAGCTGGGTCTCTCCGAACTTCAACAACCAAGGAATCATCTGTGACTACCCCGCAAAAACAGGATGTTGCTTTCTTGATTGACGGAATCCCACTGATTCGGTACAGTCGCTATGCCTCTGAATTCGTTCAAGTCGTGCCGTTGGGAAAGGGAGGGTTTGGGACTGTGTTTCGATGCAAAAATGTTTTGGATGGCCGGGAATATGCCATCAAGAAGGTTTCCCTCAAGTACACCACTGGATTGCCATTAGTGGAATTCCGTCAACATCTTCAACGAACCTTGCGGGAAGTGAAGAGCTTGGCACTCCTGGATCACAAGAATATTGTTCGATACTACACGGCATGGCTGGAACAAGAGTCTACTGACCAAAACAGCAGCAAGCAAAATCAGCAACGACAGTCATCCTCCAAGATAGCAGATGCCAGCCAACGTTGGACAGATGCTTCTGAGTATTTGTTCCCTCGAGGTGGTGTTTCTATCGTGGGATCATCGTCTTGGACACCTACTACCGATCTTCGATCAGCCATTCAACGCAAAGAGTTTGAATCCAATCGCCAGTACCAGGAGAACTGCTTGCCACTTGGAGGGAAGATTCCTGATGCATTGGATGACTATGGATTCACTTTTGATCGAGGGAGTGAGGACAAAGTGACATCGGAAGAGGAGAAAGAAAACCGTGGTCCAATTCATCTTCCATTGCCCAGCTATAATGATCACGAATACTCTTCGTATTCTTCACGCGACAGTGTGGAATCCAGCATTGATGATGCCCCTTACCAACAGACTGACAACCGGACTGAAAGCCAAGACAATGTCTCAATGTCATCTTCGAACCCTCAACAGACAGGTCAGGAAAATCCTCCAAAAAAATCAACCTCAAGTGAGCACCAGGAGACAACAGCTCAGCAGGGCCAAAATTCTTCAACACAGCCAACCACCCCTCCTTCCATTATGGTGCAGCATATTTTGTACATTCAAATGCAATTCTGTAGTCAGAAAACGTTGGCTGACTTCTTGGGTAACCCTCAAGCCCGCGGAAGTTCAGGTGGCGGCGATGAAATCAACATTCCCTATGCCCTAAGTTTGTTTCTTCAGATCGCGCAAGGTGTGGAACATGTTCATGTTCAAGGTCTCATCCATCGAGACCTCAAGCCCAACAATTGTTTCATTGATGACTCTGGGGTAGTTAAAGTGGGGGACTTCGGGCTATCGAGGGAATCGTCAAACGAGAATCGAATCATCGAAGAAGACAAAGACTGGAACGACTCGAACAACAACAGTGGTGATAACTGCCCCAATAACTGTGAAATCACCGCTGGGGTAGGAACAAGATCGTATGCCAGCCCTGAGCAAATGCAAGGGTCTGACTATGATGCCAGTACTGACATTTACTCATTGGGGATCATTCTTTTTGAACTCTGCTTTCCAATGTACACGGTAGGTACCGCTATATCATGGGCTCTACTCACACCAAAGCTCAAGCGCTCGACTCACCAAGACCTTGTTTTCTTCAGGGAATGGAGCGAACTATTGTGCTGAGCAAGTTGCGCAATCATATTTTTCCCGATCAATGGTTGGAATCGATTGAACCGTCCTTTCCAAAGTTGCACACCCTGCTTCAATCGATGATTTCAAATTGCCCATCAGATAGACCCTCTGCGGGCACCGTTGTTCGTATCATCCAATCGATCCTTGAAGGCTTTACTATTTCATCCCTAGACAAGCATAGTGAAGGCACCATACTGCTGCGCGTCGAGGCAAAACCACGAGAAGACGTTCTTCGCCACATCATGGAATTGGTGAAGCACGCCGCTGAACCCGACTGTATCGAGATTCTTCAGTATGGTCTGCGGGGTGGAACCAACAAAGCAATTATGGAATTTGCCATCACGTCCTCTACATGCATGGATCATTCCCTTCTGGGAAAAACCTTGGTCCAACGGTTAGAGGCTTCGGAAGAAGTGCTTTTGATTCGCCAGTTGTTGGCGACGAATTATACATGAGTCTTGCGATGTCTCGCTGGCCTACCGAGTTACAACAAGAAATAATTGCAAACAGTGCTTGTAGAAGTGCTAGGTAGTGAAATTCACAGGAATGAAATGATCTAGACAGTCTTTCCTGAGTCACGTTTTCACCTTGTTGTATTGTAGTTGTCAATGTGATCAACATCGTCTTACCATCGTCTCGCCTATCTGTACGTGTGCATAATGTTGGGTAGTCCTATTGCCAAAGCAGCCGAAATCATCACAGCCCAGCTGATTCACAAAGCTACCTACTCAGTGAATGGCAAAAATGTGGATCGCTAGTAGAAGAATTGAGATAGTAGTACAGTATGGAATATTGGCAGAAAGGAAATAGTAGCTCATGACGGGTCATGGTCATGGACTCAAAAGTCTTTTGGGAGGCCGAAGCATGTTATTGTCATCATCATCATCTGAAGCGTTGATCAAGTCCAACACATCATCTAGGATTGCCAACACTTCTTGACATCGGTACCGATGAACTTCTTTGGCTAAAATGGCAGCCCGCGTTTGTGCATCCCGAGAGCTGAACCGCGTGCAGCTCACAGCCATCTCTGCGAGTAGGTTGGGATCTGCTGATCCTTCATCGTCTCTTTGGTCATCTTGAAGATTCAGAATTGTGAAAACAAAGAACCTCCGTACTCCCGCCACATGTTGCTTTCTCTGTTTTGTCATCGTGTCAACATCAGTCGCCATATCTCTGAATTCGTCAGCCTGAAAGAAAGAAAGAACATCGCGATTCAAAATGAGATCATGCATTATAAGGAACCCAATACCCCACACAATTCTATATCGTACCGAATACCAGCAGTGATTTCTGAATTGTCCCACAGGCTCATATTCGAAAATAGCTTGAGACGTTTCCGCTTGAGAGAAACTAACTCGTCTCTTTGACAAGGTAGAGGCACTACTACATCCTTCCTCTGTCTGTCGCAAACAACTTCTAAGATGATGTGACAAGCGAGGAGTTTCCAAAAGGTCTTTCATCATTTTCTGAGACTTCGATATCTTTGGACGCTGTCCTGATTTTGTGTGTTTGGTTTGAAGCTTTCTGGGATGTGAGACAAACCTCTGACGCCTCTCACCCAAACGAATATGCCAAACCCATTGTACGATCTTAAATAACCTTTTGCCTGCCTGATTGCTTTTCTGAAGGGGCTTATCAATTCCCGTTGTTTGAAGATTGCCCTTGACACCATAGGCATATTGGAGGCCCGTTCCAATGTTGAGGGAAGGGTGGCATAGACAATCGCCGGTTGATTAGGACGTTTCCTGATTAATGCTAGTCAATGTTCTGCTGTAGCGGTAGATCTTCCTGAATTATCTCTTTATTTAGGTTCATTTCCGTTTTCTACGTGGCGATTAATTCTTCGGCTGTAGTCTTAGAAGTAGACTGACATAGAGATAGGTTGGTTTTCGAAAATGTCAAGCTGTACAAAAACTGACATCTGGTGATAGCTTCTCCCAAACCACCACTCAACTACTCTTGTTGAAGAATTGACAATTTGGCAGAGAAGACAGCGATGTTCTTGCTCACCTTTTTCAGTTGTTGTTGGACGTATCAAGAACAACATCGCAGGAGGGCGGCTGGATCAAAGCTTCTTGCTGCTGTGGGTAATTGAAAAAACGGGACCACTTGTTGTTCGTGTGACAAATTTATGTCTCAGGTATAGGCACAACATGTATGACTTAGGTACATTCTTCAAGAGGAGAACATCATGCCGAAGAAATAGCACGAAAAAGCTCTCCTCACCAGCTACTACTACTTTGCTGTGCAGTGTTCTTCATCACAACAAAGTCAGTCAGGCTTGAGCGAGTGGTGGTCGGTGGATGATAATGGAAACTGAATCTTGGGTCAAGTTAGAATTCGTAGCGGATATGATCCAGCGACTTCCCCACATCCCTACCACACTATCTTATTTTAAACCAGCAACAAGATACAAGATACATCTTCAACAAGAAGGAGGATAATATTTGAGGATGATGGGTGTCATGAGTCATTTTATTTTAGTTTGCCATCTGTCAGGAGGCATTGATCTAGGAATGTAGCTGCTACCTACCGGTAGTAGCTGTAGGTACTTTGACAGCCACAAACAAAATTGATAGCAAGCAAGAGCCGTAGCATCAAGGCAGATCCAGGCTGTCCAGCAGCTGGATCTAAAGAACTCATAGGTTGCTTCGACGTATGTATGAACCATGGCCATTTCCGATCGATAATAACATATCTTTTTCTAGTTTTGGGTAGCTGTTGTTTTAGTGAAAGAACTCGTGTTTGTAATAGAGCTACGAGTAGTACTGCCATAGAATGAAGTTAAAAAAGCAGTTTCCCATATCTCAGTTTCCAAGATTCCACTTTTGTATGTACCATCCGAGCAACACCCAGCCACAGCACGTGGTAGTTAGTAGTGCGAGTCTTCTACGGTCGTACTACTCGTACCACCGCTACCACTGTGTTTCGTACTACTACCGATAGTACCGAGCGAAGTTTGTAGCAACACCGTAGCAGAAAACACCAGTCGCACCACTGATAACAATAGTGGGAGTTTCATTTAAAAGCATGGCATTTATCTAGATGTTTTGTGTGTATCCTAGAAGAACCGTTGTCGGGACTGTCTTCAGACACGCATGCAGAGTCTACTTACAGGAGTATATTTCTTGAACTCGGTTGGTTGGTTGTTTCTGAGTCGTGATGTATAGAGAGGCAATCCGTGGCACATGGTGACAAGAGTCGAGCAACAACCGATATTATGCCATGTGTCTAAAAACGTGACAAAATGCTAACTAGTAGACCGAAGCCGAAATATTTCTGGTTCCCTCCCGCCAAGCAGGTACGAATGGCTACAAGAACGGCATGAGAAAGCAGCAAGCAGCCAACGAGAAACACATCCCACCTTCACTGTAACTCTCCAACCTCTGAAGGACTGGACAGCACTATATTGTAGCACTCCAACGATGAAGCCAATTCCTGTACAGAGCAGTTTCCTTCTAGGGCAGTTGTTGATTTCTCTACTCTGGAATTCCCCGAGTGCTGCAGTGGAAGCCTCTGCTCGGAGGTTTCCACAGAAGCCGCAAGTCTCAAGGCGACGATTGAAGAAGGCCAAAAGTGAGGAAGTTGCCTCGGACAGACAAAAGCACTTTCTCAAGCGAGTCGTAGTCCAATGTGATCAAGACGAGACGCTGGATGATTGTTGGGACAACTTGCACCCCACAGAATCAGAACAATTGATTCACAAACTCTCAGGCCTTCATTCCTTGGCCTTGGAAGTGGAAGAGTCCGTAGTTCAAGATTGGAGTGAACGCGGAATCTCTTTTTCTGATGACCCCACAAGAGAACCACTCTGGGTTCCTGACTCTTTGGTTCCCCTGCCTCCAGGGAGACGCCTACAAGAATCTTCACAACTGTTGGACTATGGGATCAGCCTCATCAACGCAAACGCTGTATGGGAATCGTACCAAGTGCGGGGAGAAAGTGTTCGTGTTTGCGTCATGGACACTGGTGTCTACGCCCAGCATCCTGACCTGCAAGCACAATCCATTGAAGGTTGGGATGAGGTAGGCCAATTCGTTGTGCCTTGGGACTCGGATGCTGCGGGACATGGTACACATGTTACGGGAATTCTGACTGCATCCGACAACAACCGTGGGTATGTTGGAGTGGCTCCAGGTATCGATGTTTATGTTGTTCGAGTGTTCACGGACGAAGGCTCTTTCTATGGCTCCGATGTAGTTGCTGCAGCAGAAGCTTGCCAGCAGGCAGGGGCTGACATTATCAGCATGAGTCTGGGAGGCAAGGGGTTCAATCAAGGCGAATATGATATTTTCAAGTATCTCTATGAAACGCACGGGATTCTGGCTGTAGCTTCGGCTGGAAACTCGGGGGGACCCGAGTTGATCTACCCTGCAGGCTATGGCGATGTGATCAGTGTGACAGCGTGTGACCAAGACAAGAAGCTGGCTTCCTTTTCAACCTTCAATAGCTTTGTGGACATTTGCGCTCCAGGTACGTTTTGTGTTCACTGTTATATTACCATTGGTCCCAGCACTTGTTGTCCCTGCTTCTAACGCCTAGTTATTTGCTCTTGTTTCCTCCCATTAGGTGTTTCCATTGCAAGCACTTACATTGACAAAACAGGCCAGAACCCAGAGCCATATGCAAGCATTAGTGGAACGTCTATGGCCAGTCCTCATGTGGTTGGAGTGTTGGCGCTGATGAAGAGCTATTCCCCAAATTCTACTGCCGAGGAACTTTTGTATGCCATGCAGAGCACCGTTAGTCCACTCGGCCACAAATATGCATTAGGGATGGTTGATGCTTTGGCCGCAGTTCAACTTCTGGAGGACGGATTCACGGTACCACCTGCTTCCGAGGAATGTGTACCTTTGAAGTTGACCATTCAAACAGATCAGTATGGTAGTGAAACGGGCTATCGGTTGAGGAGAGATTCAGACAGAGTTGTCTTTTGGAAGGGAGCTGGACTCGATAGCAACGAAGCCTACATTGAGAGTTCATGTATTGATCCCAATGAGTGCTATCAATTCAAAGTGATCGATTCTTATGGTGATGGTATTCTGTCCCCGGGTGGCATGACGTTGACTTATGATGGCGACGTGTTGTACGAGGGTGGAGACTACGGAGGCGGCTTTGTGTTGAAAATCGGAGGAGGATGTTGAGGTGGAAAGCTGCTACACGTACAGCATTAGAAGCTGTTGTCGAAACGCAACTGTAGAATCCGTGTGTACAAAGAATAATAATATGATCTGTTCTACTTTTCAAGAAAGTTCGAAAGACTAGCTAGCTAGCTAGTAGTTGTCGACTACCGGTTGGCAGCTGCATACCGTAGCTTGGTTCGTCCTTCGCCCGCATCGCTGCAGACCCCAATCCTCGTTCTGGGGGGAATCCCGCATACCACAAAATTTAGGACTAATGCCCAAACTCCTTCGTATTGCTTTGGTAAAAGATCAGGAACAATGACGGGAATGCTTGATACAGACACGACGGGGGTAACACCATGTAGCTTAAACCAAGGCTCTGTACTGCAGAGTATCAATCACACATGACTAGCTTTTTCTTGTGGGACCCTGCTGCGTTGGTTGCTCCCTGAACCATCTTGGATCCCTTTCAAGATCATGATCCACACACCTCATAAACTTTCTTGTCTTTGAGAACGCAACCACGAAACTCAAAATCAACTGGGATCATGCGTCTTTCCTTGGGATGTTCAGCTTTAATTCTGTCGGCCACTGCTCTAGTGGTTGATGCTCAGCACCATCCCTTTGCTACCGAGTTTGGTCGAGCGAATGATTATCGCCATCCTATGGCTTCCTGGCAACGAAAACGCAATACAAACGATTTAGGAACCCAACCACTCATTCAACTCAAGGGATCTACGACTATGGACAGTAAACAAGCCCCTATCATCTCAGAGGCTACCAGCTTGACTTCATTGGAAGAAATCCAAGCTCGTTTGTTGGAAGAGTAGGTTTGTCGTTGCATCTTTCTTGTTCTTCGGTTTGGCGGATCCATTTGACAAACTCACCCCATATCCTCCTGTTTGTAGCCTATGGTTCGAAAACTCCTTGTCTTTGTCCATGTCTGTTTCTACCGGTAGTGAGGACGAAACAGGTGGTGGCTCCTCCCCATCGGCCCCTTCGACTGGCAGTTCGACTCCTTCTCCAGTAACCTCTCCGTCTGGTCCGACTCCTGCAACCACCCCTCCAACTTTGCCTACTACTACAACTACCAGGCCGACTGCATTGGCTACAATGTCCCCTTCGTTTGATACCAGTACCCTTGAGCCAACTGCTTCGCCAACCACAGCACCAACAGGATCCCTGTCTCCTACTTTCACTCGGGCTCCCACCAGCAGTCCTACCGACGTTCCACTTGTAGCTGACTGCATCAACAACGGTATTGTCTTCTCTGAAACATCGGATCCCGACAGTATGACTCTTCTTTCCTTGACTGTCGGATACGCAGCGGAGAGTACCAGCAACAATACGGATGATTTTGTGGTGGAGCTCGAATTGGCATTGTTGGATACTGCCATGAGAGCTGGTTTGAGGGATTGTGATGTTCGTCGTCGTGGTTTGAGAAGTGATGCTTCTCTGAATCACAATGGGCGCCGCCATTTGACCCAAGTGGGCACCACATTTGTGGGTACGTTCCTGTCACTGCTGAAGGAGTGTATGTGCAATGGAACCCTAACATGTGCTTTTTTGGTTTATAGATGATTGTGATGCTACTTTGAACGAAACGGAGGCTTGTACAATTCTTGAGACAGATTTGATGTTTTGGGTGTACACTTCGGCGATTGATTCGGTTGACGAAGCATTGTTTGCCGCATACACGGCCATTCAAACTCATATGGATGAAGATTTGTATATTGGAGAGATTCCTACCGTCTTGTTGCTGGAATACTTGAGCCCCCTTCCAATTCCTCTCCCTGAGAGTGGTGGTCAAAATGGTACCCTCGTTCCAGGTTTGGATAGTCCTGGAGGAAATTCTGGATCGGACCCCATTGATACCTCCGTGACTCCTAGTGGTTTGAACTTATCCCCCTGGACTATTGGTGCTTGCGTGGCCACTCTAATGGGAGCAATTTTGTCCTTGTCCATTTGGAGCCGTCGTTCCGCCCGGCGCCGGCGCCGTCACAATTTCGCAAGGACCTCCCCTGCTTTTGCGTCTGGGCATCATGCATGCTTGGAAGAAATTCTAGACGATGACAGTGATTGTGGGCGTCACACGATTTCGATTGTTCGAAATGTGGGTCAGGAAGGCCGCGTCATGGGAGTTGTATAGGCTGATGATTGTTGTGAAAGAAGAAATTCAATTGTTCCCGTATGGTATGATTTCGGGTGGATGTTCTTGTGATCTAGATCATCTCTAAAACATAGAAAATTGGTACTATTTCTGTTCCATCTTCAAGACAGAACATTAGCAAGGATACACGTGTCCGTCGAATATAGTGCATTGTTGTTGGTTGGGTGTTTGTTCATTGTTACTTTTCAGAAATTCCTGTCAATCCACCCATGAGATGCTGCATGCCTTTTTTGAATTTCGAATTCGACTTGCTGTTCTTGCTCGTAGCCGAATGAAAGGTATCTTCTCCCGAGTTGATGGACGATGTTCCCGAACCATGTTTACCACTGCGATGTTTGTTACGTTTTCGAGGATCATGTTCCAAAATCGTACAAACACTGTCATCATCGTCTTCCAACTGAACCAGCAATTCTGTACCCTTGTCTCCAAAAGAATTTCCTCCCAACAACAGGACTTGAAGAGAGGGCAGTTTGTTCAAACCATTTGTGAGTACTTCCAAACCTTTGGCCGTTATTTGGTTGTATTGCAAATCCAATTCTTGCAGAGTTTCATTGCCTTGCAGACATTGCACGAGCTTCGAGACAGCCGCATCGTCCAGTCGGTTGTGACTCAAGCGGAGTATAGTGATAATGTCATTATGTTCAAGTGCTGTACATAGAGGAGAAATATCCAAGGGAGACGATTTTGGATGGAGTTTGTTTGCTCTCTGTTGCTTTTTCCCACCGCATTGTTGCCTCAAATCCAAAGTAGTGAGTTGCGAATTGGGGTGTTCCAAGAGGGCCTGCAATGCATACATGGTCCTTTCCCGACAATAATTTCTTGACAAATCCAGAGTCTCCAACGCCCAGTGACCGACAAGGGCTTCAACGAGAATAGCAGCGGATTCATCCTTGAGAGCACAGGAGCTGAAGTCAATGGATCTCAACCCACGGTTTTGTTGAAGACCCTCGGCTATGGCCTGGGGAATTCTGAGGGCATTCTGTTGTTGCTGAGTAGCAAGCGTCGATGGACCATCATGCCCCAATCCTTCATCATCTTCTGTAGTATAGTCATCCTCATCATCATAATAGTCATCATCGTCGTCCGATGAATCACCTGCCGCCACGTCGGCTTCATCAGGATCATAAAAGACAGTTTCCTCCTCGTTGGCCTCATCGTCCGAGGACCCTTCATCGTCATGTTCATCATCCGTTTGAACTTCCTCATCTTTGTCGAGAGATGTGTCCGTCTGTGTGTTGGATCCTTTCACGTTGGCACCATTCCAATGGCTGCTACCACTGAGACTCAACTTTTCTAGGGAATCATTGAGGGCCAAGGCTTGTCCAATGGCAATGGCGCTCCTGAGTCCCATGGGAACTAGTAGCCACAAAGACTTGAGAGAAGTATTGAGCCTCAAGGTGGAGGCCAACCGAAAAATAGTCCCTTCTTGGTCTCTAGCATTGGCGAGAGTCAAGTGCTTGAGAGACTCCAACACCAAGGCAGTTGTGACAATCAAATCAACAGGCCCGGTACAAAATTCAATATTGAGTCTGTCCAAGCAGCGGCCTCGTCTAGAAATGAATTGGAGCAACTCCAAAACAGCGTGGCATTCGGAAGCATGGATGTGACGATCGTCCCAACTCAAGACGGAAAAGTGCGCATGCAGTTTGGCTTGTTCTAGCCACTCCACGATTTGATCACTGGACATGGAAGAGTCAAAGCGAAGCTTTCGAGCGGGGGCTCCTGTCTTCAAGGAGATGCGGCGTTTGGCCATTTTTGGAGACTGCAACAGAGGCATCTTGGTTTGGGACCTTCAGTCCTGTTTAGGTTTTGTGTTGGTGGTTGTTTATGTTGTGGTGGAGGAGGGCGTTGCTCAAACTCCATGGTTTTACCGGTCCGATAACCGTAACAAGATTCTTCGGAAACGGTGTCTGTACCTAATATGTACTATCAGTACATGTTGTACTATCATCATACATAATATGTGTCTTGGTGCATTTAAGGACCAGCATGTCCCTTGTTAAGAAAACGGGACCGAGTGGCAGGACGATGCAGCAGCAATTGTACAGTACTTTTTTTAATCCATCGTGCAAGTGTACGAGTACCACAAGTGTCCACTGCAGGCCACAATAGCTCTGGTACAAGTTCAACCCAAAGGTTCTGTAGAACAACAACATCATAGTAACTGCACTGTAGTAGGGAATAGTGCCGTGCTGTACGATGCGGTACTCGTACCAACGAGGACTTGACCGGAGGCCACAACAACAACCACAACTACCTGGTGCCGTCGCAGTACTCGTACTCGTAGTTAGTTATATTGCTGTGTCTCTCATCGCTCCCAACGAACATCATCCTACTCTCATTATAGGAGGGAGACATGGCAACAGCAACCTCTACGCAACACCATACAGGATCCTGTTGGTCTTTGTTTTGTAACTCTCATGAGCCGTCTTCCCCTTCCAAGCGTTCCTCGCAAGGCTTGTTTGCCCAACAAAATGTGCATGACATTCCGGTAGACCGACTCAACCAAATCTCCGCCCAGGAACGAAATCAAGGATTCTATGATTTACATGGGGTTATTGCGGACAATCAAGCGATGGATGAACAGAAGGAACCGTTGAATGGATTGGTTGGATTCGCAACAGCGACAGGCGGCGACAACTCCGAGTTTTTGCCCAAGGAAGATCCGGAACGTTTACGAGAACAAATCCAATCGATGCATCAGCAGATTTTGCATGACACAGATCCGCAACTCGCGCAGGCATACTGCCAGGCTTATCAACAAAACCCTGAACATGTTCGTAGCACAACTCTGGGCAAGCTTCGGGCTGAAGAATACAAGATGAACCCTGCCATACATAGAACGTTACGTTATTACCAGACCAAGCGGGCTTATTTTGGGATTGAGGCTCTCGGAAGAGATTTGTTGACGAGAGATTTGACTCCCTTGGATCTCATGTTGTTGCGAACAGGCTTTTTGCAGGTACTACCCAAGAAGGATCGAACAGGAAGGGGGATTGGTGTCATGAATGGAAATGTGCGCGGCAAGGCCAAGCAAGTCTTTGATCATGATATTCCAGCTTTTGTGCAGAGTTTGGTATGTGCCTTTTTGTGTTGCTGCCCTTTTCTACGTGGGGTGGTTGTTTCTGTGCTACTTGACCAATTCCGTCTCACAGCCACTTTGCTATGCTTTGTCATTCACTTCCACCAGGCCCGTATTCTGTTTTGGATGTCGGACATTGTCAGCGCCCATGACAAACACTTGCAACGAGCTGGCCTCGTTTGTGTGAGTTACAATGTGGGAGAAAAGGCGTTCAAGGAGCAAGTGCACATATCCTCCAGTATGTTGGGCGCCATGAGTTGCATGTCTTTGAAAGTCCGAGCGCTGCATGTTTGTTACGATGACCCCAACACCAACTGGATTTACTATTTGTTGACGTCCGCCATGGAATTGAACTTTTTGTGTCGATACAAGAGCCATTTTGGGAGTCCTCTGGAATGTACCTACAATCTCATGACCTTTGGGATTCCTTTGGGGACGATTCCCCTGACACCCGAGGGTAGGTTGGACGAGACAATACATCACGCATGGATTGATCAAGTAGAACGAAATGAGCAAGAGTGGCCGACTACCCAAAATAATGGGGCAACCTCCTTGGGAAATGATATCGACTTGAGAATATTCAAATCCGATGATAAAGTATCACGAACCCAATCTCCTCCGGAAGATGGGTATCCAGACAGTGTGGCGAGCACTCGGAGCAGTAGTGTGATGGAGGAAGATTGGGAAAGGACCAGTCCGGCGACTTCCCTGGACGATGATAATCCGATGGTGACTACGGATCTACACGTTATTGAAACCCTCCTTTCTACTGATGTCATCATGGGTAAGGGTCGCCGCGGATTACACTGGCCTGGTAACTTGCAACTGAAGAATATCATGATGCAGTATCGAGATTCATACGAAGGGTGTAATCGGTACAAGAAGAGACTCTTGGCACAAGAGATATATCAGCAAATGAAAGGTGCTGGAGCTCGGTTCGTCCTTCCACTCTCCGATGGAAGCACTGGATACCGAGAAGTGGATCGGTCCACAGCATGTCAGCGCATTTCCCAAAATTTTCGAAATATGCGATCCAAACAAGCAACATGAGCATAGTGTTGGGTCCATGGTATGTACTTGGACGTTGGTGTCAGCCCTTCGGTTAGCATTGGTTTACAAGCGTCACAACATTGAATTGGACTCATGTGGACATGTGTTGGGGTTGGTGGTTGCACAAGTGCTCTCCTTTAAGCAGGTCGAATATCTAATGCAGCATGTTTGGTGCTTCCCATATCTATAGGTGTTGCTGTCGAGGTATTCAATGTGTTTGACTATTGACTATTTCGACCGCAAAACTGTCCCCGACCGAACCGAATCAATAATCACATCATCCAGAAGCACCCTCTCTAGCTCTCTTGAAGCTGTCGATTCGCAGTATAGTACGCTTTCCAAACACAAACATTCTGTTACACAAAGATTCGCGCTGAATCTTTTTAGGCTGTGCGACCACGCATCACGCATGACGCATGCTTGAAGGCAATAATGATCTTGCAGTCGTTTCATCTCTTGTCGTCATAAAAAGCAATTTGGGCCAAGAAAACAGTCATGAAGTTTTATACCTTGCTCCTCCTCTCTGTCTTGTTGGTGGCATCAGTCGTTGCCGGACCCATCCCCAACGAAGCCATGATAAATGCCAAAACGCTGGAAGAACTCCGTCAGGCACAAACTTCCTATGCTCATGCCATGAGTGGTGACAAGGACTACAAGCTTCGAAATCACCTTCGATCCCGCATGCTAGAAGAGGATGAAGTTCTTGGACCCAAGCTTGCGGGAGAGTACAATGGTACGGCCGGGTTTTACCATGGAGTGGCTTCAGGTGATCCCCTTCCTGAAGCCGTAGTCATCTGGTATGTCACGATATAAAGTTCTTCATTCTTGGTTGAGGAAAACAAAATGATCGTATCTGACTCGGTGCTTCTCCACAGGACTCGTTTCACCCCCGAGACGGTAGACGCCATTGTTGAAATCGAAGTTCGCATGGCCAAGGTCGACGAAGCTATGGTGATGGACGAGCTCTTGGATCCTTCCAAAAATTCTGCCATTAAGCGTGCTCTTGTAACCACCACTGCCGACGATGATTTTGTCGTAAAACTCGACATCACTGGGTTGGAGGCTGCCACCTCCTACGTTTATGGATTCATTGGTCCTGATGGAGAGGCTTCTCGGGTAGGTCTCACCAAGACAGCTCCTGCCACCGATGCTGAAGTTGACCAAGTTCGATATGCTGTCTTCTCCTGTGCTCATTTCGGAAATGGATATTTCCATGCCTATGATATTGCCTCCACTCTTTCCGACTTGGACTTTTGGATTCATATGGGAGATTATGTAAGCACAATAAATGTTTTCCCGACGGACAAGTCTTTTGCTATATCGCTGGTTGCTTGTGATGAATCTACAGGAATCTAACCCATGTACTTGGATGCATATAACATCACTTTGCAGATCTATGAGTACGGTACATACTCTACTTATGCCAGCAACTCTGCCGAACGTAGGGCCAGCATTGATCCTGTTTGGGAAGTTGTGGATTTGGAGGACTACCGTCGCCGATATGCTGTTTATCACACTGACGAAGGATTGCAAAATCTGCGGGCTCGAGCTCCTCAAATCTCTGTCTGGGATGACCACGAGACTGCGAACGATTCCCATGGGGATGGCAACGCCACTACTTCAGGAGCTGAGAACCACCAAGAAGTTTGCCCCGTCAACCGAACCAGTCCCGACGAAGAGAAGGAAGCTGCAGGATGCGATGAAGATGAGGGAGATTGGATCTTCCGTACCAACAATGCGTGCAAGGCATACATGGAGTGGATGCCTCTCCGTAGCGGTCCATTCGGGTCGATGGGATTTGTTGGGGATTGTGACTTGACTCAAGTGATTGAGTGGGGAGACCTTGCCACTTTTGTTCTTTTGGACACCCGATTGTCCGAGCGTTCAGCCACTCCCACTGGTGGGACTACTTTCAACGAATTTGGTCTGGCGTACCTCTATCCCAACGTTTCTACCTACACAGAAGAACCTCTTGTCAGTCAGTTTGCAGCCATTCATGATGCAGTGATGGAAGAGATCAACAACCCTGAATACACCATGATAGGATCCAAGACTGATTTCTTGGAAGAAAAGTTTGCGGACTCCAAGGCTGCTGGTAAGCCTTGGCAAGTGTTTGGCTCTTCAACGGTACGATTTCTTGCTAGGTTGACACTCGTATTAGTTGACACAGAACCTGTTGTCTTACCTTGTTGCTTCTTTCAGATGATGGGACCCTTCATTCCCCCCAACTTAAACACCATTGGTCAGTTTGCAAAATCCCCCGAGGCTCAAATTATGGTCCAATCAATAGCTGATTACATCCTCGGGAGTGACCTTGGTGCTTTCTACCGACTGACCGTTGCGCAGGCTCTCACGGGAACCCCTTGGAACTTGGACGACTACAATGGATTTGGCAATGAAAGGCGAATCATTCTTGACATCCTTCGGGATAGCGCCAACAATGGTGTTGTTTTGGGGGGTGATCTCCATGACAGCTGGGCTTGGCAAATGTACGAGAGTGGAGAGTTTGAGGGAACCCCAGTTGCAATCAACGTTGGTTGCCCCGGTGTTGCCTCCCCTGGATGGTATCCTATGTTGGCTCCACTCTTTGATAGCATCGCGGAAGCCATTGGAGGGGAAGAGGGTATCGTGGACTTGCTCAACGATAGCATCGAAGCCAACAACCCAGGGCTTGTGTATGGCGATGTTGGGTTGAAGGGGTTCTTCGTCGTCACTGCCGACAAATCTGCCTCTAACATCGAATACTATGGTATGACGCCTACTGAAATTCTCATGGATTATGAAACTGGCCGCGAAACCAATGGCGGCAGCATCACTGCCGCCTATACTTGTGGTTCCCACTTGGTTTCGGTTGCCGGTGAACCTGGAAGTTTGACAGAAGCGGATGAATGCGTTGTACCTTTCGACTCTGAACGCCCTGTTGAATGGAGCATCCCTTTGGTTGTTAGCGAGGACACTCCCGTTGTGTCCCTTTCTGGATGTGGAGCTTTGGGATGCGAAGTCGAGGCTACCTCGTTGGAGCCAACGGAAGACGACGACAGCGCCGCTGCTCATTTCAGAGTCGTTTCTGCCTGTGCTGCTGCGTTGGCATTCTTGCTTGTAACTGCCATCGTCTAGTCAGGTGTCAAATCTGTCGGAGTAGATAGATACCTACTTACCTAGTTGTTTGTGACACCACCACGTAGGACTCCTCGAAGGGGGTACAGTTTTTTAGTATAACGGCGTTTTCGTCAATATTCAACTGCAGCTGCAACCAGATGAATGCTGTTCACCTCTAATTTTCCAACAATTAATGATCATGATTCGATCACAGGGCACTATGTTCGACCGCCTGCCTCGCGCCTTGGGGACATCGCCTACCTGGCCACCATCTGGGTCGGGGGTCTGCAAAATATGAACACGCACGCTTGCTCACGTACACCCATCGCATCCTTGTCAGCGCTCTAGTTGTAATTGTTTCACTGCCCGGTTTCGTCACGTTCCACAACTACAAAACTCATGACAACCATACCATCATCAACTCCTACCGAGAAGCTCGCGAAGCTGTTGGCCCAGGAGCTCAATTCCACTCCCACACCAGAAAGGAACAAGCTCTTGGAACGGTTCCACGGGGTTGAAGGCGTGGTCTCGGAGACTGAAGACCTCATCGAAAGTAGGCTTCAGGAACTACATCGAACCCTGGATCAGATACCCTCAAAGCATGCGTATAACATGGCGTCGATGCAAGATGAAGAATTCATTCAATGCCGAAAGCTCAGACTCCAGTTCCTCCGAGCAGAATCCTTTGACGCCGTCAAGGCGGCAAAACGAATGGTGGGCTACTTTGAGGAAAAGCTCCTCCGATTTGGGAAAGATGCGCTGGCCCGACCTCTCATATTGGGAGATCTCAATGAGACCGCTCGAACTCTGTTGATTCGACATGCTACCCTCCAGCTACTATCATCACGCGATCGAGTGGGGCGAGCGATCCTATTCTGTCACCTAGATGCATCCATTTGCAGCTCAGACCAACCTACGGCTCTGGTAAGATGATACAGTTCCTTGTGAAGTTCTTGGCTCTCCGCTCCTGTTCCTAACCACATACCACTGTTTGCGCTTTTGTTGTTGCATCTATGTAGGGCGACGCTGCCTTCTACATGGTGGGCGCCGCTGCTGAAGACGAAGAGACTCAGAAGAAAGGCGCTCTCACGGTAACAGTGATAGGCAATATCCCTTCCAGCGAAAGCGTTAAAACGTTGCTTGTGGCCTTGGAAAAAGGTGGACTGTGGCATATCAAATCCTCTCCGCTGCGAATCAATGCCAACCACATATGGACAAGAGAAAAACATGACATGTCCCTCCATGTCATGGAGAATCTGAATCTGAAAATGGGAAAAGCATTTCGTTTGCTTTCCAGGTTTCATTTAGGTGAGAATGTGTTGCCAGAATTTGCAAATGATCGCTGCATTGTATATTGTTGTATGTACAGTCCTGTCTAATGCCCTCGCATCAAACAATCTCTCTTGGTATCCCGTCTTCTTCATTTTTTGCCGGTATGGTTGTTAATAGCATCCTTTGATGAGACCAAACGTGACATGAAGACAGTTGGCATTCCCATCGAATGTCTTCCTCTGTCGCTGGACGGTTGTGAACTTCGTCCTACCTTCCACCAAAAGTGGATCCGCTACCGCCCTAAAAAGGAAGCCAAAATGCAGCTCAACCCCAACTTCCGAGGGATCGATCTGCCCAGTTGCCAAGACGTCTGTCTCCAGCGCGGGACATCGTTTCATCATCATCCAGGAAATTTGTTGATGAAAGCCCTAATGGAACCCCTGGTAGATGAATACCATAAATCATCTAGTGGTCGCCGTAGCGATTTGAATCAAATGGTCATCCGGGCCATCCACGCCACAGGCGGGAGATTCCTTTCCCGCAGTGACGAGGGTTGGTTCTTGGAAATACTTGATCATGCAGAGGTTAGCAAAAGTGTCGGGGCGAGCTTCCGGAGCCTCCTGTCGCGTACCCGACAAAAGCGGAAACGAATGACAATGGCAAGCGACGGAATCCATCCACCAACAAAAACAGGAAGCAACCCCTAATAGCCCACCAGAACAAGAACCAGCAATTCTGACTCGACGCTGTGTAGTACAACAGAGTTTTTCGACACAAGTGTATGAAAGCTTGGCCTCCTCCGGCAACCTCCTCCAACACCGAGGGGCCGTAGAGATAGTCGAGGCAACTGCAATCAAGTTCTCTGCTCCTGAAGACGCGATGAAGCGGTCGCGGAGTGTATTTCATTGTTGAGTACTAAAGAAAGGTAGGGGTATGCAACTGTGTGAAATGCGATCACAACGTTGTGGTGGTGGAGCCGCTGGATTCCACTGCTCGCTGCTGTTTGAACCTACCCCCGTTTCAGAGGCTCACGTAGTCTGGTTGTTTGCAGCAATTTGCAAAGCAGAAATACAAGGAGCTGATTCTTTCGACAGGGGATGAAGACTCTTCACTCGAAGTATGAAAACATGAATCACTGGTGCAAAATCACCGACTCCTCCACTGGTACTGGCACCATCAGAACCATAGAAACATGCTTTGATCATTTGCTAGCAGTAGGTTAGTAGTAGCATGTGATATGACCGTGAGTTTCACAAATGATGGGATCAATAATGTGCAGTAGTAGCACCTAATAGAAAGGGACCAGGAGTCGTAGCTGGTATAGTATCAAGAGAATCAGTCGTTGGTCATCGTCGGTCTTGGTGGTGGGGCCAAGTACACATGCAGACATGTATGTTCAACATTTTTCGGGCTAGTCCTACAGCATAACATGTCTCCCTGAGGCCAACTGCAACAAGAAAACGACGTAGGAACAGATGAACCTCTCATGATAACATGAAGGTGATGGTTTGCTTTGCAATTCAATCCTCCCTTTACCATCTTTTGTACATGGCGCCTTCGAGTGGAGACGATCAAGGAAAGTGGAGGAGTGTGGCAGCTCCTCAGGAGGCATTGAAGGAGTTTTTTGACAATAGGGTACTAGTACTACCGTAAAATTGAAATTGGTTCTTTTAACAATATGATATTGATGAGAAATCAAGGACTGCGACATCAGTAAGCAGGTCCTAACCTTATACCGGTTAGTACGGTAGTACAACAACAGTTCGTCTTATTGCGAGCTACGAGGGGAAACTGTGTACATTCCTCCCTTTTGGGTTAATAAGTACTACTAGTATCTACTAGAGTACTATGCTTCAAAGTGATGTTGTAGGACACTGCTGCCATACCCAAGAAGTGCTTTGCTCTCCCCGAGTGCACTGATCGCTACTGTTACCAAGAGATCATGCAATAATCATCCTAATGACGTAGTAGGAGTAGTAGAAGGTATCTCCTATGTTTCTGGAAGGTGCGGCACATCGTACGGAATACCAGCCTCGTTCAGTCTCAAGTGCATCAAAGCAATTGCATGTGAGAAAGGTCCACGGCCAAATGGCGTTGCCTTCCAATATCTAGACGACAAGGGGATTCCTGTACTGCCTTCTGTGGGAGCAGCATCCAAGGTGTCTCGTTGAGACTTCAGTCGGCGAACTAAGCGGTCCATTTCTTCCATGGTTTCGTCGTCCACGTCCGCCAAGAGATCGTCAACCCTATTATCTGGCACCAGCGATACTAGTTGTGGTATGACTGATGCTCCAGTTATCAACGATGCCAATCCAGGTGCCATCGAATGGGGATCAACGAGGAACCCTTCAGATGGGGTCAACACGGCTTCATGTATACTCGTCATCATGGCAAGTCGTGCGTTTGTACACGTATGTCTGACTCTGTACATATTCTGAACAGCTTGCTCCAACTCACTTTGGTCGATGCCCGGTTCTTGGGACAGACGACGATGTGCGGCCACTCCCTCCGCGTACGCTTTCGTTGCGTTTGTCATGTCAATGATTTTCCCTGTCACGGCGTACTTACTTCCCGATGGGAACAGTTGCATGGAGAATGCCACGAGGGATGTCGCTGCCAAACTCCAAAACAACCGGTACATGACAACTTCGGCGAGGTTTGCTCCCACGCCAACAGTGATGCAGAAAACATAGCCCGTGACGAACATGGTGAATATCGCGTAGTTTGATGAAAACAGCGCAACAGCCACATACATGTTGCACCCCATTAGGAATGTCAATACACCTGGATATTGAAGCAGTGGATAAAATATAGATCCCAAGCCAATTCCCAGAATAGTTCCAAGGGTACGGTGGGCCACACGTTGGTATGTTGTGGCCTCAGTCGGGTTTGAAATAAGCCCGACAGTCATAGGAAACCAATAGGCCGACACATTGGATTGAATGAATATGTGTGGCAGGGTGGAAGCACCAAATGAAAAGGCAAAACGCAAGGCAAAGGCACGGTAGACACCGTCTGGGTCACCTCGGGCCTTGAAGAAGTCAGAAGGAAACGCTGACATGAATCGCTTGGGAAGACTGGAAATGGGTGAAGGAGGTGGCCACGTCTTGGGATCCAGCAATTTTTCCGAAACATCCTTCAACTCTGAATGTATCATATCAACAATGGGTAAGAGCCACCCAAATCCGTCAGGTCGAGGAGCATCTCGAACTTCTGTGACAGCCTTTTGAACATTTTCAACAGATTTGATGAGTCGTTGGCGAAAACATGGAACACCTCTCGCCATCCAAGGAAACTGGACCAAGAGCGCCACTCTTCGACAGGCCACCGCAACTGCCTCGAAGAGGTCATGCAGCTCCTCCTTCTCTGCTGTCACAATTTCACCTCTTCCACTCAGGTTGAGACAATCTTGTGTCAACTCGAAACCGTTCGACAAACATATACAACACATTCGAACAGTGTTTGCAGCCTCAAGAACGCTCCATTCCCATTTCTTGGCCTCCGGCTCCTCTGTCAGGTCTCGTTCCAGCATGGACCGGGTTTTGTAGACAGCTATTGTCACGTTGGGGAGAGGAGCAGTGACGTGATGCCTTACAGCGCCCCATTCGGCACTCCACTTGGACAAAGCCATGCCAAATCCGAACCAGTTCCGAAACAGCTGGCATCGAATGGCATCGCGGTTGCCAAAGATGTCAGGAAGGACACTGAAAAACAAGTTTGCACCGCCTCCCATCAATGTGTGCAACACAGGATCCCAGACGTTGTCATATCCAGATACCATTTGAAAGACTCCACAATTGATGGCAAATTGCACGGAACCTAACTTCAAGGCTTGCACCAATGCAGGTGAACCCAAACTAGGAGAATAGCCCGTTGCCAAGGCAATGACCGTAGCAGAGCATGCTATGGCAACAGGGGAATCCCACACATAGTATGCCAACATTGCTCCTAACAGCACGGTGGTGATCATAGTCATGCCCATATAGTGCAGGCGAAGACCCAAGGACCCATTAGGGTCGGAAAGTGCCGAGTAGAGACAAGCAATATGAAATGTGACCGAGGTATCATTCCCAATCCCAAAAATGATCCATTCTGCCATCACGATAGAGGCTGTTCGGAGTGCGGGAACCATTTGGGCACTGCAGTAGTCAACAAAAACAAGTGATCGCCAGAATGCCAGCAATCGCTTTTTAGTTTCCTCCAAACGATTTCGTTTGTGGGTTTCCCCATGTTTTGGCAAGATACCTCCCAAGGAACGTTCACTTCGATCCAGCATGGTAGGATCTGTTCCTGCCGCCAAGATGCTCTCTTCGTCATCCTGATCAGCTGCATCCGTCATTCTCTACGGTACCGTACTGAACAGGTAGTTGAGAGAAGTGGGCTGGTTTCACACGAGGCAGACAACAAAGGAAATGTTCACGATTGTTCTACGACTGATGAATTTTATGATGTCCACTACTTCTCCACTTCGTTTTCTTGCTCGTTGTGGTTGTACTAGGTATTTGTAGCAGGACTCGTATTAGCGTGTCGTTGTCCTGGTTTCATGTCGTCGGAGTATCGGTCTAGCCAATCAGAATCTGCTCCTCTTCAAACCCACACTCCTCCAGTCACCCTGAAAGATGACATCACTGGAAAAGAAAGCATTATACGGTAGGGCTTTCGTGGCATTTAAGTATGATGGGCAGCAGGGAGCATCGTCATTCGTCAAGGTACTACTACCGGTAGTACCGGTAGTATCTCTTGAGATGACCCAAACGAACTGGGCGACGTTCCAAAAGCTCAAGAGGTCATCAGCAAATTGAATAAAAGAAGACAAGGAGATAGACAACAAGGTTGGCACGGCATACACAAGCGTCTAAAACAGAGAGGGAGCGACAAGTCATTTTGCCTCGCCAGTCATTGCCCTACTGACTTATTTAGTCCCTACTCATGGTAGGATTTATTCAGTCCCCGCGATGCAATCTCTTGAGGCGTCCCACAGGGGATTGGATCGTTCATGGATCTTTCCTTTCACTTGCTTCAGTAGTGGCCGTCCAAGGATATTCTGGGGCTGGTGTAGCAGTCCCCGTTTTGGGGTGCTCACCAAAGTACTCGTTTTACAGCATTCTTCAGTTCTGGACCATTCAGGAGTTTCGTGAATAGATCAGCTATGTTTGTCTTCCCCGATATCCAGGCAATTCGAATGACTCCAGCAGCTACCGCTTCACGGGTGCGGTGATAGGCTATTGCATTGTGTTTTCGTCGTAATGTTGATTCAGGCATTGAAGAGTTCTTGAATACAGCCTCATTGTCACAGAATACATTGGTGGGAGGCTCCAGTTCCTTCTCAACCTCGGTGATGGCACGCTTGATGTAAAGGTCAGAAGACATGCCCCAACATTCTCGGTTGGAGTCTGGGATGTAGTGTTTACGGATTTGAGTCCCCAAGTATTCGTCAGGGGTTTTGATGCTGTCCTTCTTCAGGGGGCAATCAAAAAGGCAATGCGGATGCTGTCCCTGGAGACAACACTGGAATGGGTGGATTCTTTGGGTGGGTCAGTTTGATGATCTCCTGCAACAAAACGGGCTTTCCGGACCAGATTGCTCTTGATGTCAAATATCATGTGGCAGTCAATATGTTTGTATCCAATGGGAATTTTGTCATCATCACAGAATTCAAAGGCAACAGCAACGTTTTTCATTTCTTTCTCAATGGCATCTCTCCAGAAGAAGGTAGTCCCCGTTCGCTGGTCAATGGCAAGTGCCTCCTTGACTGAGTGGGGGAGATCAATGCCATATTTGTGTGTTCGTTTCCAGTATCGGGACTTGACTTTGTTGAGGATGCGGTTGCGTTTCCTGAGGACATGCGAAACCCACCATTTGAAGGCAGGTTCATCGGACAATTTGTTAGTGACAGCATACTCAGCAACTTCGACAGGATTGGACTCTTTCAAGTCTTTCAGTGGGATCCAGGAGGTGGTTCCATCAGCCCAGGACACTTGAAGTTCCCAGCCACGTGTAGTGTGGTATGAGTCCCCGTTCGAGTGACCTCGGGGAGATGGGATGGCACTGGTGATGGAAGCATCCTGTCGGTGGTCCACGATTTCTTGAAGGATAGAGTAGTAGCGGCCTTCCGCATCAATCTGGGAGTACAAATTGGTCGCAATGGTATTGGCGGTGAAGGTGTCAGTGGAACCATCTGGAAAGGTGACGTCATAGGAACGAGTGTCCAAAAGTGGGTTAGAATGGCGAGTGCCGATCGGGCGGCCATGAGCGTCATGAGCGCGTTTGGTGACACGGGCGAGGGCTTCTTCCCCACCGTGGGGAAGGAGAACCTGGGCAGAGATGTACTCATCCAATGACTCAGGTGTGAAATCATCAGCCTCAGCGAGTTCTGGGAAAGGGGTATGCGCCTCACCGGAGGCATCAAGGTCTTTGTCAACATCAGAGAACAGGTCGTGGGCAGCAGGGGGAAGGTGGAGTGGAGTGGAGTCAGATGGAGTGAACTGCTCGTGGATGCGTTCACGAAGTTGGCGGAGCCGGGTTTGGAAAGCGTCGGTGTTGGCTTCATCTGGGGGAATGGCCCAGACACTCTTGCGAATGAGAGGATGACCAGAGAGGGGTAGGATGATGTATGACAGTTCATCAACGCAGGCGCTGGCCAATCCAAGCCAGTAACCCAATTCCAGTCATTCGTGGGGAAAGTTGGCAGTAGGAGTATAAAAGTAGACGGGTTGGAAGAAAGAAAAGAGAGCAAGAGCTCTGATGTCAGGTGTAGTGCCCATTATGTGGGTGAAGGGGGTTTCGCCATCTAAGGACGGGATGTTGGAAGCAGTAAAGTGACGAACATCGGCTGCCCAGGTTGAACAATAGGGCCATAATGTGAGCGGGACATCTCGGCGACGCATGGTGGTCCGGACCTTGCGTTTGAGTTCACGAATGCTGGCCTCGGCTTTGTTCTGCCAGGGACTATGTGGCACAGTGAAACGTTGTGGTATGTTGTAGTCGGAGCAAAGGGAGGCAAAAGTTCCAGCAGTTTATTCAGGGGGGCCATCGGAGATGAGGTGGGCTGGGAGACCGACGTCATCTATAAAACGAAGGAGGGTGTTAGTGTGAGCGCTCTTCTGGGTCCATGGGTAAACCATGTCAAAACCCAATCCATTGGTGTAAAGGGAAGCGCCCTTATGACCGTGGATAGACGGAAGAGAAGAGTGGAGGTGGTCAAGATAAAAATCAGCGGACAGGCGGGTATGGCGGAGCCACGGGGCTTTCTTCCGGAGTTTACGTTCCGTTGGGAGCAGAATCTGACGGATTCCGGTCTGTGTTGTGCGTTGGATGGTGTTAGTGGCAGTTTTCAAACCAATATGCCAGCGGACAGCCAGGTCAGCTGCTGTGAGGCGGGGTTGGCACGTGCCGGTGGATGCAGCAGCAACGGAATGGTTCGCTGGGTGCAGGTCGTGGACCTGGATAGATGAAACAAGTCGGGTGTAGAGATTGGGATCATCAAAGAGTTCGGGACAATGGTGATCAATTTCACCAAAGACAGGTTCATTAGTCGAGGGATTGATGGGTGAGACGACACAAATGGTGGCATGTGCGGGAGAGGGTCCATCGAGGAGACGGGCCTCTTGCTGGGAGAAAACGGTAGTTGTAGGGTCCCACGAGGTGCGTGATGTGAGCTCGATATGAGGTAGAGTGGCAAGCTCTGTGGGAGAGGGAGCATGTGAGTCAAAACAAGAGATAACACCATCCAGGTGGAGAGGAATCTGGATATTGTGATCATGGGATGAGGGTACGATGATTGAGTGAGAGCTGTGGGCGTCAAATTGGCGGGGTGTATCATTGACCCGGATGCCAAACGCGCGAAGTTGGTTGGGACAAAGGAGGGAGTTTCCAAGGCGGTCACCAAAATGAAGAGCTTCATGGATGACTAAGATGAAGGAGTCCCCGCTAGGGGAGATCCATGTGGTGGCACAAGAGGTTATCGGGACGTTGTGGATCGGTTGGTATTCATCGGTGTACGGATGGACTGAAACGTAACGGTTGGGTGATTCCATAGCGACGAAGTTGGCGTTTGTCAGGCGGGGTTGGGGTGGAGGGGTTAGCCTGAGAAGGTTCATCCAGGTGGCCTACGCGCTGGGTCCAAGTGGTTACGATGTCACCAGCGTAGCCGATGGCTTGGAGAGTTTCTCCGCGGGCTTGACGGTACCCCAACCACGCGCGGAAGCCACGTAGCTTTCGAGTAGCGAGATGAGGGAAAACAACGTTAGGAGGAAGAGAAGAGCGGCGTGAGAGGTCCTTGATGAGGCCTGCCAAGCTGGTAGGGGTCACAAAGTCCACAAATTCAGTGGTGTTGTAGTAGCCCTGCTGTAAGAGGAAAACAATTGTTTCAGCATTGAACCCACAACGGTTCAGAGCTCCCGAGAAAGCAATGGTTTCGGGAGGTAGCTCAGGTGCAGGAGGGTGTTGGTCACCTTCCGCAGGGGGGTTGAGGAGGTTGGGGGCCTCCATGTTGTTGTTGCCCTTCCGGAGGATGGGGTTTCACCGCAGCTGGTGGCTGTGGGACAGCTGGTGCCTCTGGGGCGTTTTCGGTCATGACAAGGAACGGTTGGGTCTGATAAACTGAATAAAAGAAGACAAGGAGATAGACAACAAGGTTGGCACGGAATACACAAGCGTCTAAAACAGAGAGTGAGCGACAAGTCATTTTGCCTCGCCAGTCATTACCCTACTGACTTATTTAGTCCCTACTCACGGTAGGATTTATTCAAAATACTTGGGCCGGCACACATCAAAGCTAGTACCGGTAGCCTTCTTTTGTAACCCTTCGTAGATTTCTGCACAGGTTTGAGGAGACGCATAGAATATGGTTGTAAAAGCGGACATCCTGGAATCGGGAGAGTTCCTTTCAATCCTGGCTTGGTCCCAACCATGAAAGTGGAGACCAAGCATGAGAAAATCTTCCGCAGTGTAGTTTCGAAGCTGTGGTGTTGGTGGAGGATCCATCATTGCCATTGTTGACCAGCACGAACGAATTAGGGGTTGGGCTTTGCGACTTCTAGATTTCACGCGCACGCATGATGTATCAACTACGAGCCTGCCAGGACAAATATCGATCTGGCCGGCAAAGTCAACATACATTCAGTATGATTTTTCACGGCATGTCCCTGAGTAGTCGTTCATGCCAAGCTGTCGGTCGAAGCACGTACTTTCCCGCCGCCAGAATTTTTTTCCCACAAACAGTATTCTGTTCTTGTCCTTCAGTAGTAGGCTACTTCACCAATATACAATGAAATTACTGTGGGTTCTTGTACAGTTGTTGATTTCCTTGCAAGGCATAGTTGCCTTTTTTGTTCCAACCGCTTTTTCGGGAATAGTTGGCAAGGTTGATGCCAAGATTGATGGCGTTGAGGTTCATGGTTCTGCCCAGCCGTCATCCTCGAGCATGGCGGATGACGAGGCCAAGGTGTGGCGAGTCGACGACAGAGCAGTCGATTATCTTGGTGATGCCCGCTGGAAGCTCTCAGAG
>WXVQ01000168.1:0-74231 GCA_013372465.1 Nitzschia sp. Nitz4
CGAACAGTAGCTGGTACAGTTCCGGTAGGACTTTTGGCCAAGCATCGGCGGTCAACGTCAGTCCTAAGTACAAGGATGGCCGGCGTGTACGGAGCTGCAGCACAACCGTGAATCGATTCCCATAAAAATCCTGGACAGATCGCTTCATTCCGGGCACCACTTCCATCAATACTTCACCATGGTCAAGCTTCTGATACAGAATCCAAACACACAATGGAAGAACCTGTGTGCTTTGGTAGTATTATCTCTGACAGCCTTCAATTTATCACTGCTATCGCGGTCACAAACAGATTTCTTGACGGCGTATCGTTTGAGTTTTGGAACAGACCTTTGGACGGATCCTGTTCTTGTAGATGATGACTTTCTGATAGATAAAGTCCGAGAAGACCCTATCCCAAATCCACCCCTTGCTGATGGAGCCACTACGATGGCATCATGCCTGTTTATTATGGTACGATTGACGTGAAACTCCTTGTGATGTGTTTGGTTGTCCATTTCATCATTGTCATGTGGTGTTGCCACATGCAAACCCAACAACTAACGGATGTGTGTGTATGTGTGTGTGGTGTATAGGATGACAATCACCGATTGGTAGAATGGATGGCATATCACTACTATGTGTTGCCGCTCCGCTATTTGATCGTAGCGGTGGACCCGCGAAGTCGGACGTCCCCAACCCTGGTGTTGAATCGATGGCGAGCCATGGGTGTGCATGTCTTGGAATGGGGAGAGGAGGACATTTGGATCGGAAAGGAAATAATTACATCATTTCAAGATGGTTTCCCCCTTGAACGTCAAGTTCAATTTTATGATACGTGTTCCAAGCAGGCCAAGGTGGACAACCGAACTTGGGTCACGTACCATGACACCGATGAGTTCATTGTGTATTCCCACAAAGGAGGCGAAGATCACGACGAATGGGAAAAACTAGCAGAAGAAGAACATCAAGCATCCAAACAGAGAAATAAAGATCGTCTCCATCCAACACAGCTTCCTCCAACAACAGCAGAAGAAGGTGGCATGATTCGATATTTTCAACGGGAAGCCGCTGCTGGACACGAATTTTTCAACAGAACATGTTTTTCCTGTGTTCGGTTGCTTTATGGTGGTCTCGATGACCATCCCAACTATGCCAAGAATCAATTGGACGATGAAACCAACGCTCTCTTGTCTGGAGTCGTGGACCCAGATCGTCTGGATACGATCCGATACAACCAACATGCTCTCCGCAACGATCGAAGCGCCAACGGCTTGTCCAAAGCCATCATGGATGTGTCCAGAATCGATTTCTACGCTCATAAATTCACAGGTGTCCATCGTCCCATCCCAGAATTATGTCCCAATCCGTATCTTTGGGCACACGAGAGTCTACTGACCGTCAACCACTACATTGGTACCTGGGAAGCGTATAGTTTCCGAGACGATTCTCGACGTGGAGGAATCAGAGATTACGAGAAATATCAATCCAAACTAAGCCGTATCCAAGACAGGACGGAAACGGTGATTGTACCATGGATTGGAGGTTTTGTTCGATCGGTGGGTCGCGAGAAGGCACGAGAACTCTTGCAAGGGACAGGATTGCCTCGAGACTACCAGAATACGTTGACCACCGAATGGGGGAATACGACAAGTCATTGGGATGCTGTGGATCAAGCTTTGAACACAACCATGCATGGTGGAACGTCGACCAAGAATGCTGTTGTTCCTGCAAATCAACCAGGCAGTAACGAAACAACAACAACAACTTCCAACCATTTGGAGGCGGGTGGTGTATAGTAGTAGTAGTAGAACGTGTGATATTGTAGTAACTAGGTAGGTTATAGTTTTGGTTGTTCTTGTCGTGACTACCCACACAGTAAACAAATAGTGGAAGCCATAACTACTACTAAGACTACTACTACCGGTAGAATAATAATATAATACTGTATTAGTCTGTAATATAAAGTAGAAAGCATCATCATCATCATCATTCCCAACCAACGAAGACATTCCATCCATAGAACAATAATAGACCCCCGAAACCATCTGAATCAGAATATTAAGCAAACATCTTGTCCAAGACATTGGCCAGTTGCTCATCGTTTTGGAGGGCCGCATCTTCTCCATAGGAGGAAGGATCCCACACTTGAATAAAGTCCAAGACGGAATCGTTCACGTCGACACGAGTACCCGAGGGGTCCAAGAAGAGTTCATCCACGGCTTCATCGAGAACATCCTCATCTTCTTCTTCCAAGAGATCGTTGGAATCAGAGTTGCTGGTGTTGTTGGAAGCATTCGGTTGGGGTGCCGAAGAGACAGGAGCAGGGGCAGACACAGGTGCTCCCGTGGGATAAGGGTAACCCAGAGAAGAGGCTGCCGTCGAAGCGGTGGATGATTGGACGACCTTGGCAACAGGTGGTTGTTGTTGTTGTTGTTGTGCTTGTGTCAAGTACACAGGATAGGCTTGGTAGGATGGAGCAGGTCCACTAGCGGTAGTCGGTATCGTGGAAACCAAGGACTCGGGCATGGGAGCCAGTGCTCCATAGAGCATGGAAGTGTTGCTGGTAGTAATAGGAACTTGTGTGAGCGTAGGAACGGAAGATTCCGTTTCACAATCACTGCTGTGTGGCGTTACCACAACAGGAGGCTGCCGAGTAGTAGTAGTAGTAGCAGTAGTAATAATAGGAGCAACAAGAGGTGAGTCACACACATTACATCATCTAGGTGCAACAACAACATAGATACAAGCAACGAACGAACGAACGAACGAACGAACGAACGTACCATAGAGTAAAAGTTGGGTTCTTGATCGGGACTGCTAGCCGCCTTGAACTTGGTTCCCTTGACCTTGGTACGGACCATTCGTTTACAGAGAAACTCCTTGCCTCTCAAGAAGAGTTCATGGTAGTAGCCACCGGCATCTTGTCCTCGCGTGATACGATTAAAGCCGTACAAGTTGAGTTGTCTCTGGAAACTAGTCAACTTGGACTGGCGGAAGTAGTGCGGCATGACGTGGTCCGTGAACTCTTTGGGTTGATGAATGACAAAGCAGCGTCCGTGTGGTTGCCAGGACAGGACATGCGAGAGTCCATCGGCTTCGACTTGATCCAAGACGGAGTGAAGCTTTTGCGGAAAGGACACGGCGACACCTCCTCGACGGCGACTGGTGGGAACGTCCGTGTCATCACTATCATTGGCGTGATCGTGGTAGTTGTGGACGACAAAGTGGCGGTCGTTCTGCTTGGCCGTCTTGCCAGGCTTTTGTGGCTTGCGCCTTCGCTTTGGTTTCTTGGGAGGCAAGTTGGGAATGTTCATGGGAACGGGTGTCACCGTAGGTGCTGTTGTACTCGTGGTAGAAGTAGTGTTGTTGTTGCTGTTGCTGTTGTTGGTCGTGGTAGTGGTGGTTGGGACGGAAGCCACCACATCCTGTAACCGATACAAAGAAGCAAATGCATTGGGAGGCATTTGCCCATTGGCCATTGTGGGGTTCTTCAGGAACGCCGTGTACAATTGTTCACTTCCAAACGAGGTTGTTGTGTTGTTGTGGTTGTTGCTACTACTGCTACTGCTACTGTTCAGGATCAAGTTACTATTCGTTGCATGCTGTTGCAACAGAGCGGCACGTCGATGTGTCAAAGCAGTGCTGTTGGGATTGCACATGGTCAACAATTTCCAATGGTTGTCAAACAAGCTCCTTTCTTCTTCCGCGAGGTACAGGTACAGTACAAACTGGTAACTTTTCTACGTAGAGGCCTCCGTGAGTCGAACACTACAAAATCACCACGTCGATCGTTGTGTTTTTTGGTTTCGTTTCGTACCGGGAGGGGGGATTATAAACCAAGCCTCCTCTTCCACCTCTTGTGTGTGGCTTTATTGGCATCACTGCGACGAACACCTACACCTCAACGTACGGATTATTGCTCCCATGGAGAGGTTAGTTGCTCTTACTTATGATACAGCAAGATACAGCATGTCACTACGATCTGTACGACAAAGGACCCTACGACGAACTGTCGTCGACGTCAAACTTCCTTGACGCGTTCGATCAGATGGAGGTATTATATTACCTCAAGGTTGTCGCACGTAGAAATAGTACGACAATGACTACTCCCTGAAAGGAATAGCGCTTTCGAGGTGTTGCTGCGACATGCTGGAGACTTCGCTCTTTCCGCTCGGGGTTCGGGTCGGCAAGGCTCCCTGACAACTTGTTTAGAGAATGCGTCATGCTTTCGAAGGCAAATAGACACTTGGACAATTCCATGGAATAGCCCAGTCACCCATAGATACCGTGGTATCATTAAGTAAGAGCGATGATCAGTTATGCCATTCAGATGGCACCAACCTCGTGGGTAAAAAACACTCTCTTCTGGCAACTCGCCCTCCTCCTAGGTAGTACGGTACCGTTCGTCTACGCAGTATGGCTGGGTAGCCCATCGCTCCCCCACTTCTTACTACCGGTACTGCAAGTAGAGACAAGAGGTTCGCTACAACCTGTCTGATAGTACCCATGCTCATCCCCACCACCAAAAGAAGGAAAGAAAGGCAGGACCAGGAAGAGAATGCTACCATCAACACCACTACCACTACCTACTACCACCACCACCAAGAGAGTAAAAAAAAAATGGAAAAGAGTGCCGAGAAACCAGAAGCCCAAGAAGACAATGAATACATTCAAGAAGGATACGACGAGTATCCTCATCATCCCATCCTTGTAAACCACCAAGGCAGTAGTAGAAACCAAAGTATTGTACTAGTAGTAGAAGTAGTAGTAAAAGCAATCAAGTAGTTGTAATATATAAAGTCTACAGTATATAAAGAGCCAAAAAACTATAGTCCAATGAGACTCTCCAACATGAAACCCAGCCGCACATCACTGACAGCACCATTCTGGGCAGGCACGTAGGGGTGGTTCTGTGTGGATTGGTTCCACGATGGACTGGAGCTATTGGAGTCTGAAATAACATTGGGAGTGGTGTCTTGGAAGAGCTCATCCACGGCAGCATCGAGAATGTCATCGGCGGCAACCTTGTTGTGGTTGAGTTGGAAGTTTCCAGACCAGGCTGGCGTGAAGGAAGGCATGGAGTACATGTTAGCCTGTTGTTGTTGTTGCTGCTGGATAGGAGCAGGGTCTAGGCCGTTGTGCATGATGGCCATGTTCATGTTCACATTCGGCATGGTGGAGAAAGGAGCCATCAAGTCCAAGTTGGCAGGCACCGATTGCTGAAGCATCGGTCTGGCAATGGAAGCTTGTTGGTGCTGATGGTGCTGGCTCATGTCACAGTCGGCACTGGAGTCATCACTGACCATGTGCAGTTGAGCCGCTTGCGAGTGGGAAGGACCCAAGGCAGGCATGGAGTAGAAGTCAGGCTCTTGATCAGGACTGCTGGCAGCCTTGAACTTGGTTCCCTTGATCTTGGTGCGCTGCATCTTCTTGGCCAAAAAGAGCTTCCCCCGCAAGAAGAATTCATGGTAGTAGCCTCCCGCGTCCTTTCCCCTGGTAAGTCTGGCAAATCCGTACAAGTTGAGTTGTCTCTGGAAACTGGTCAGCTTGGACTGGCGGAAGTAGTGCGGCATGACGTGGTCCGTGAACTCCTTGGGCTTGTGAATGACAAAGCAGCGTCCGTGTGGCTGCCAGGACACAATGTGTCCGAGACCGTCGGCTTCCACGCGATCGAGAATGGCATGGAGCTTCTGGGGAAAGGAAGTGGCGACGCCTCCGCGGCGGGGAGCGTTCTCTTCTTCCTTGTCTTCATCGTGTTCGTCCGTGTCGGCCGAGTGATCGTGGTAGTTGTGGACCACAAAGTGGCGGTCGTTCTGCTTGGCCGTCTTGCCAGGCTTTTGGGGCTTGCGCCTTCGCTTGGGTCGCTTCTTCTTCTCGGGGACTGTGTTCACGTGCATGGCGGCATTCATATCCATGGGACCCAAGTTCATGCTTCCATCAAGGAAAGGAACTTCCATGGGCATGTTGTGGTTGCTGTTGTGGCTGTTGTGGTTGCTGTTCACGACACCGACTCCAGATCCAATAGGGACAGGAACGGCTGCCTTGTTCAAGAAGGCAAAGTTCCCCATCAAGCGTTGCGACAACAACGAACTAGTGGGGTTGTTGTTACTGCTATTGGTGCCTACATTTGCATTGCCAACTACGGCAAGGTTGCGACGCTTGGCGATATTCGTTACACACATGTTGTTCTTCTTGTTTCAAGAGCCTCCTCTCTCGTTGCACAACAGAAGGGTTCGGTTGTGGTGCTTGCTGTTGCTTTCACAAACTGTCGGAGAGCACTACCGGTAAAGGGATTAATGGGAATTGCCAGCAGACTGCGAAAAAGGGCTCGCTGCTGCTCACAGAGTTGTTGCACAAGACAGACATGCCCTGCGCAGTAGCACATACCCGTACGCTTCCGTACAATTCCTACCAGACCCACAGATCGTGGAAGCGAATGGACGGAGCAACTTGACACCCAATCCTCCGAAACCCTTCTCTCTCAATCGAGTTCATAGGATAGCCGTCAAACACTTTTTCCACTTTCCGAGACCAACTCGACGAATACTTATTCGTGTAGGAAGTGCAACACTTATAACCGTTCGGATTTGTATCCAACAGGAGTAAAGTCGTTTTACTTATAGGTTGTTGGTGCCACACCGTACTTGTAAGCTGACCTAGGAACTATGCTGACGCGACTCTCCCCGGAAGTCTGAGGAATACATAAGTGTGGATGTGTTTCTACGATATTCGTTGATACCACCAGAGTTGATGTTACCTTCCGGCGGGTTCGTCCGTACAGTACACGTTTCTACGAGATATCCTGGTGGTGTTGTTGAATCCCGCACGGTTCGACTTCCACATCACCTACAACTAACCACAACCAACAACAACATCACAGCAGGATGTTTCAACGAGGAAAAAGTGCCTCCTTCCTTCATTCTTGTGGTCCTGTTGTTCAGCCTTCAATCATGTTAAAATGTTATTTACTATCGCCCCTCTCTATATGCCCAGCTGTCTGCTGCCTCTTGTGCAGCCCACGCACTGTGACAACAAGGCATGGTTGAAAGTGGCAATCTCACAATACTACTTTTACAAACTGGAGTACGGTAGTACTGTGTCCTCGTGCAACAAAAAGAAGGAAGCCCATCCTTCTTCTTCTTCCACAACAACCGATCATGGCTCTTTTAGTTTCGGTACACCGAACTTTCCATGTATAGCGTATACACAGACAGTTCTTTGCCTTCCTTTCCATGACAGCAATGTCAACCTGCAGTATTGTGCTTTGAGTGTTGGTTGCCATGTTGATGTTGATACTACTACTAACTACTATTAATTCAAACTCTTCTTCGTCGTCTTCCTTGTACTGTACTACCGGTAGTACCTCTTTGTACTGTATCCGATGCCGTAGTGGTTCACTCTCCTCCTCGTCAAACCCATACCATAACACAATCGTTCTATCGTTCTATCATCCATCATCCTCCCACCACGAGCACGATGCACGATGATGATAGCCAACCAGGAGGATGACTTCAAAGACCCGTATATCTGTCTCTTGCTTCCATCACTGATGAAACAAGAGTATCCATGATGGGTCTTCCTATCCAGAGTCTCTACCTAGTATTAAGTCACACCACCATCTTGGTTTATAGTTAGCAGTAGAGGTTCTCCCAACGTTCCAGCCAAACTGCGGCTGACACCGCTTCTTCTTCTTCTTTTTGCGCTTCTTCTTTCACCACCCACTTTCTTTGGGAAGAAGCACAAACGTGCCACATACATTGTCCTTAAAAGCTAGGTAGTGCTTTCCAAACCATAACCTGGTTGTAGTTGTCGTTTGATCCACTTCCTGTACTACGTCTGTTTACCTACCAACATCAGGTTATAATTCACTTCTGTGTCCTAACTATATCGTAGATACAACTTACGGTAGTACTACCTAGAATGGAGGTCTCACTTGATTCTTGTACTACTACTAGTACCCGCCAATGCAATAGTAATGTCTTTACTGGACATCCTCCTCCTCTTCTGTACTATTTTAGTTCCCGTGGTAGAGAAAGGCTAAAGTTTCTGCTGACATTGTTCTGTCTTCTCTTCATCCATTGAAGTTTAGGTGGCGCTACCTCTGTCAATTTGGTCAATAAAACGATCAAAGGCAGTGTTGGTACAACAGGACACTGTTGTACACTTTTGGGATCCACTCTTGTTGAAGCAAGACAAATCGTAATGTTCCTTCCTTGGGGGACTGATGAGCACGACTACACACTGCGACTGCCGTGCTACCGGTAGTCTGAATCGTCGTCGGTACCTTATGGTGGAGGCAATCCACCAGATTCATGGTCAATGGCAGTTGGAATGAAAGCGAATCATGTGCTGTCGAAGTTGAGAGCCAGTAAAATATAAAAAGGATAACGACTGGAGTTGCAACAAAAGCACCATTTTCGTATTGTTGTAGCACTTTCACTAGGCTCGGCCATATCCCAGAAAGTCAGAAGGAGGCACCCCATTGTTCTTTTCCATTTGTTTCAGAAAATATTTGGAAGGGCCGTCATCAAAACGTTCTAGAATGCTCTCGAACAGTTGGCGTGCTCCTTGCCAATCCTTTTCATAATATCGTGTTAGAGCGGAATTGAAGGTTTCGAAAACCACCGATGTATATTGGTGTCGAATGCGTCGCATATCTTCCTGAAGCCAAACGTTTGGGTTATACAGGGCTGGACCACTTGGCAAAACCAACTCTTCAGGTTCATCTAGTTCCTCATTCATGTCCACGTCCAGGTACATAGAGCCAGCGAACTCAGTAGCTGCTTTAGCGGCAGCAACCATAGTTGGGCCATGCTCGTTCGCCGGGGTTCCACTACTAGATCGACTGAGTTCATCACTGCCTGACTCCCGCTTATTGGCGTATCCGAGAAGACTCTTTCTCCGTGCACGCTTTGGTGTAGTGTTGGGACGGCTCATGGAAGTGCGGAGTAGGTCCATACTACCATGTCCCGACACATCTATACTCTCCCCCATTCTGCTGACCTTGCGGTTCCTCCACAACGCATCGATATCCATGTCAAAAGTGTAAAGCTCCATAACATCACCGGTATCGAATCCCATTTCATCTCCCGCGTCGTCGTTCACAAACATGATTTGGTCAATCTTCCTGCACCGACGTCGGTTGCTCGAGTGCAAAAGCCGGCGGAATGTATCGGACATGAGCATCTTGAGCCCATATTGTTTGGTAGATGATTCGAGATATTCAGCTCGTTCTACAGCTTCTGAAACGTACGTTGCATCGATCTTTCGCTGGGATCCAATTGCCCCTTGCACGGCTTTACCGGCATGCAGTCCAAAACCCATCTGGACCACAGGCCCAGGGCGATTCTTGAGTTTGTTCAACAAAGCGTTCCTTGCGTAATCAGTCATAGTCTGCACATAGTAATCATCAAAATGGAGCGCCATGCAAATTTTGACAACGGAGAGAAGTGCCTTGTCTGCTTGATTGTGTTTAGCAACCAAGGCTTGGTTTCCTCTCGAAGAATTGAAACGCATTCCTCCACCAGAATCATCCTCTAGCAACCAACTTACTAAGAACGCGTCCCCAACATTCTTATTTGCTGATCCACCGTAGGAATGGCAAATAGAATGGACCACACCGGCGATTCGGTTGGTAAACACAAAGACCTCCTCTTGTAAACACTCCGTAGCGTCGGTAAACTGCCTGATATCGCAAAACAAAAAGACACACGATACAGTGGATCCTTGCGAATTCAGAATGAGCGTATCTTGGTTTTGCCCTTGTTGCAAATTGTGTCGAATGATTTCGACACCAGCGCTTCCAAACCCAACCTTCATTAGAGAACCAATCCGAAGAATTGTCGACATGAGAAATGAAGTCTCCATCCCCTTCAGAACTTCCTTGGTCCACATGGTATTCTTGACAAGATTTTCCTCTTCGAACTGGAACTTTTTGAAACGGCTGTTGGTCTGATAACCGAGAGGATCCACCATGAGCATGCCCAATAGGCGGACCATACGTTCAATGGGTGTAATAACCAGTGTCATGACAGGCCCAGCAAATGCGGTAACCCCCAAATACCAAACAATAAGCACGAAAATGGTAATCAGCATCTCCAACAATGCCTCTAGTTTTTCTTCGTTGCGATTGGCAAAGATGCCCACTGTTCTCCCCCAATCGTCTTGCACAACAATCTCAAGTTTCTCACGATTTCTCAGATCGTTTTGACCATGTACTTCGTTGTAGAAAGTATATGTGGGCGTGGTGGTTGCGTTGGCATCAAACACTCTGTACTCAATGATGCCCGCGATGACTTGTAGGGATGTGTTAAAGGCCTTTTCCACAAAGGTTTCATCATCCACACGTGTGACTTGACCGTGAAGCACGGCCATTGTCGAAGGCCTGGTAGAATCTCGCTCATGGTAGGTAAACAAAATGGTCAAAACTAGACCGAACAAAACAATGGTCGCCACCCATTGCCCAGTTACTTCTGCCATGGCAGTACCAACTTGGGAATCTGCACGAGTGCTTGCATGTTGCTGCATACCGTCCGTTCCTGGATGAGTACTGTCATTTCGAATGTTCCGGTTGTTTTGTCGATGATATTGTCCAAGCATATTGCGCTTCTTGAGAACACGCTCCAACGCGTTGGATCCCCCTGCTCGGCCACGCCATCCATCATCGTCGGTGGAAATGACATCCATTCCATCCATGGATTTATTTTCCATGGGGCGGAACAACCGCGCTCTCCACGCTCGTTGGATTTTGGTCGCTGCCAAGTGGCGTTGAAGCTCCACATTGGTGGCAGGCAAAACCCCAGCCCTTCTCAAGACACGCTTGAGTCTTCCAAGAATTCGACTGGCGAAACCACTGTTTTCTTCCATCTTGCGTCGTTCATCTGCCATGGCCTTGACTTTTGCCAAAGCAGCCATTTCCAACCCTCCCCAGTTCATCTTTTTGCTTTGGATTCCCCGCCCACCGGTAGTGGTCTTGGCATCCTCTTGTCTCTTGGCTGCTTGTGCGCGGCAATCAAGGAAACGGGCCCAATACCAAAGAGGATTGAGACGTTGAACGTACCAGTAAAAGTGAATCCGATGGGAAATTTCCACCACCTTGGTGGCCGGAATTAAACGAGCCACTCGAGCCACCTTGCACACCAGAACCAAAGCCTCAAAGTTATCAAATTCCACAGGGTACGTGGGGTTGACTTCACTAAAATTCTAAAAAGAAGGACGCAGAGGGTTAGGCCCGATCGTGGTTGGTAGAGTGTTGCTCGTCAGTCTCCAGACGTACTAACGTACCGGCGTGCCATATTCGTTCAAGGGAATGTACAACTCTTCGGTTTTGTACTGAGACTCTGCAATGATGGAAATATCATAACAGAGAGCCGCGGTCGACACAACATCACACCACATGTTGAAGGATCCAATCCCATAGGTACAAAACCTGGCCTGATCAAAAGGCTGCACGCTTCGGCGGTGGCAGGGGTCAAAGCCAAAGTAATCGGGATCCACCACCATGTGCATAATCATATCGACTACAAAGCCAACAAGCACAACAATATACAAAATTTCAAAGTAGGCATCAGCCGACTTGGGTGCAAAGAGGGATTGGACTGGAGAACCAAAGAGAAGGATAATGGTAAACAGAAAGATGACAACCTTCCAGACTCGACTGTCCAGTATTCGGTAACAGTACGTGGAAATGGTATACCATCGTCCTTGACCAAAACAACTGCCAAGCCCCGAGAGGGAAGTTTGTCTCTCATGGGTTCCTCCATCCATAATTCCTCCAGTGGGAGAGGGTTCCATGATCCTAGTTCTCGCTGGATTTCTTCAGGATGTGAATGGAATGGTAGGTGATGAGCAAAACAAACGGAACCGTGCAGAGAATGGAGTTGTGCTTTTTTTGTCAGGGCTGGAGTCATAAACCACCTCGTCTGTACATACGATTGTACCGAACCAGTGACAAGTTATATACATATTGTACTACCGGTAGTATCATGCGGTTGGCATGATGTTGAATATTATTTGTATTAAGTACTATTTCTTATTGAAAACCGTTGATTTGGTGGTTTCGTGGTCGTCGTCTCCATCGAAATTGTCTTATTCGTAGTCGTTGAAATTGTTTTTGAGCTGGCGTGTGAACCGTGATGTCACTACGAGCTATTTGTGAGCTTTGTGCTTGCATGTGCCTACTACCGGTAGACTACGTATTGGCTTTCGCTACGTGCAAACTAGCTGCTGCACGGCTTGTTACAATAATGAAATGAATGTGTAGAACAATGGTACTGGTAGTAGAGAGTGTACAATCCGAAACTGGAGTAGAGTAGTAGAAAAAAGCGACAGAAATACCACGGAAGCTACGTAAAACAATAGTTAACTGCTCCTCCAACTTGACAGCTCCACATGCGGTGGTCTACCTTCCAAAGTTTGCAGTCAAAAAGCCACGGGCCAAAACTCCCATTCCAAACATGTTGAAACCACAGACAGCTGGAGAAACATCAGGAGTGATAGGCAAGGCAGGCTCTGGAAGAGCACTGACACAAAAGATGTATCGGTGATCTCCATGTCCTGGAGGAGGAGCACAGCCAACGTACCCAGGGAATCCAGCATCGTTCTTGAGCATCTTGGCTCCCTCTGGCAACTTTCCAGCTCCATCCGTACCAGCTCCGGTATCCAAACTGGTGCAAGAGGCAGGAATGTCATACACGGTCCAGTGCCAGAAACCAGAAGCCGTAGGAGCATCAGGATCGTAGCAAGTGACAACAAAAGACTTGGTGTTCTCAGGGAATCCAGACCAAGAGAGTTGGGGAGACACGTCTTCTCCACCATCCACTCCAAACGCCTTGGAGAGCTGGGGAGCAGCCATGACACCTCCTTCTTTCACATCCGAAGAAGTGACTTGGAAGGTTGGAGCCTCGGGGAGGAAATCATAAGGATTGGGAGCACCTGGCATGTTTCTTGAACTAGTCACGGAAAAAGTTCGCAAAGAAGCTGATGAGATCAAAGGACTACTGCGACAAGGACGAGTAGTGGGAGACAAGAAAACTCGGTTGCTGCTGCGACGAAGCAAGTGAGAAAGAGTCTTTGTTGTGACAACGCGAGCCATGGCAAGATCTTTTTTATGTGCAAAATCAGACCGGAATTCGATCGAACGGATTCCATTCGAATCGATATGCATTTTCCTACGTACAGGTCATACATAGAAAGACAACTATGCGGATCGTAACACAAGACTCAAGCTAATACAAAGGATACAAACATTAACCCACAGATTCCCCCCAATCACATCCTGTTACTTTTCTTCCGACAAATAATGGCCATACTTCCCCCAGAAATCGTTGGCCCGGCAATAATCCACTACCTCTTCTTCTTGGTAGAAGTAGTCCACCAGATGTTTGCCTTCCTTTTCTCCCGGGGAGTCTGCTGGCATATAGCACCAATTGCAAAGTTTGGAACCCTTATATTGCCAGCCCAAGTGAGGCTTCAACACTTTATTCATCAAATTTTCAAATCGGTAGAAACTCTCTTCTTCATTGTCGTCAATCCTCTTCTTCTTTTCTGATTCACGAACCGGTTGCTTAATCCTGGTGCGACGACTTTTGCGGATGGGTGTTTCTGCAATGGCGCTGGAAGTGTTGGAAGACAATTTGCGTTTCAAGTTCACAGGAGTGCGCTTGGAAGATTCATTTGGAGTCTCGGTTTCTGTGGCAGTTGCCGCTGGAGAAGCAGGGTTCACAACCTTAGGAGTCCAACCGTATTCTTCCTTCAAAAAGGCTTCGAGTTGCTTCAAATTGTAACGCTCTCCGGTCTCTTTCTCCTTGCGAACACGAGGGGACACGTAGGTGTCTTCTCCTTCAACCTTCCTCCAACCGGCAAAACAAAGAGCATACGTTGCTTGCTCCAAGGTTTCCGCCGTGCGGAAGTCGGGTCGAGCCAAGGATAGACTCTTCGATTGCTTCGATCGGGGTTTGGTGGACTCGTGGTCCGACTCGTCAGTGGTTCCTTGCTCGGGCGACTCTTCTGCAGTGTCTGTAGAAACCACAGTGGCAGAGGTCGATGTGTGGACAGGGCTCTCTGGGATCTCGCCTTCGGGGCTGCTCAACAACTTGCTCTCTTCTGGCGATTGCGATTGAGAATGAGGCGATACCATAGTTGCATTGCTGTCGGGCTCGGAGATCTTGGAAACCTTGGCAGCTGGAGCCTTTGCTTTGGGGGCAGGGGAACCAGGAGCGGGAGTTTCGAACACAACATTTCCCTTGCCGTCATCTTGATTCGTTTCTGTTGGCTTCAAGGGAGTTTGGAAAGAGTCATCCCCAGTCATGGGAGCATTGCCTGACTCAAGAAGCTTCGTAGGTGATTCTTCTGATGGTAGGATACTTTCAAAGCCCAGGGAAACAGCTTTGTTGAACGTTTCTTGGATGCTCGGATCCTCCCAATCCATTTGACTTGCCTCTGACAATATGTTGCAACTCCATTCCATAAAGTTGCCAAAGAAGTCGTCTTCCATGACCAAAACAAAATGAGGAGGTCTAGAATTGAGCGGAAGGACAGAAATGTCACTGGGTACACCCAACAATTGCGCTACGACAGGAAGTTCCTTGGATTGACTCATCCAAAACTTATACAAGCACGCGCTAAACGAGATTTTTTGTGATGAAGTCATGTTCTCATTGTAGATTTGAGCCTCATCGAAACTAGAGAAGTAAATGGCAGGCCATTTGTAGGTAATGGGATTTGCAACGTTGGATTTCCATTCAACCCAACAAATGCGCTCGGAGGGGTCAATTTTAACCTCAGGTTTTTTCAAGGGCGTGAACTGACGCTTAGATGCTTGGCTTGTTCTTCGGGGAGTGATGGTAGTACTCATGATGGAGTGTCAATGATTGTTCCCAAACCCAAATGAACTAGAAAAGCTTTGTTGGTCAATGGTTGCGATTTGTGATGGAAGATTTGTGTTGCTCGGTGGTGTGTTTCGCGCCAAAAAAAACAACGTTGCGTAGACGCAGTAGGAATTTGTACAGTCGTCATTTTTCCCGCCAGATTTTGTTTTGGCGCGAAGCACCCCAACAAACGACTATGTTAGTCCCATCTTTGGTCTCTGGACTGTCGAGCAATATCGGAGATAGGGGGTGTTCAATCTATACATTAGGAGCTCCTCTCAAGATGTGTCTTGTTGGAGATGATTTGACTGTCTTTGATTTGGATGGAGAAAACGAGAGACTCAATGATACATGTGAAGTCAGCGTCTCTAGTTGCTACGAGGCTACTATGGTAGCAAGATGGAATTATGTTAGCGTTTCATTTCCTAAAGAAATACAATCACCACAAATTGGAAGGTCGCTCGGTTCCAACAGACTTCGAAAGTATTTCAACGCCCATATGTTTCCTGTGATCCAAGAAATACTGTTCCCTTGTGACTGTAGTAAGGCGTTTCCCCCAAAACGTTTTCTAGCTAGCTCATACTACTTTCATGATGCAAAACAGAAAGCGAATCGGACAAGTACAACGACGACAAGGATGAAAAACATTTCAGTCAGAGCTTTTCACTCAAACCCAAGAACTCTTTGAGAGCCTACGACTGATGACAACTGACAACCATAGGATATGAGAGGCTGTCAACATGGTTCTAGAGGTGGGGTCACCACACACACTTTCTGTCTGACAAACCAATAGAGATAGACAGCCAATGAATGGATCTTGCGACAGGCTCACAAATCGCAAAACAGCCACAATATTGCCACAACAACACATTGTTGTCTTCACACAAAAAAGAGTGACAGTGCCCCTCAGCGAACGGTATCCCTCTCCCCGATTAAAGTTGTTTCACATGCACCGGTACATTCATTTCGCTCGGCACATGTCATTGAATGAGTATTCCGATCTCCCCCCCCGATGGTCATTTTTTCCTCACCACGAAGACAGCCTCACTGTTTGGATAACAGAAGACCTTCAGCGATGGTTCTTTCGGTCAAAAACTCAGCGATCGCAAAGCCACCCATGGTTGCTGCTCTGTAAGGATAACGAGCCCGAGCGAGGGCCTGGAATCGGTCGCAAGCTTCAGTAGGTGTCATCATTTTTCTTCTTCGTCGCCGCTCCGACCCAATCCAAAGACAAGTAGACCTCGTAGGGAACAAAGCGTATGCTGTAGTAGCACTTGGGAGATGATGGGGGCCGACGAATGTCCTGGTGTTAAACAAGCGCCACAGATGCGATGCCCTTAAAAATCCTACGTGTTTCCTACTGTGCCCAATTCCATTTGTTATGTCGTATATGTGTCGCACCTAGAAATCTGACGAGTTGGAAGTCAAACAACAGTCGTCAAATCTTCCGATGTTTCCACACACCCTTTTGGTCAAAACAAAAAAGATTTCCATATTTTTCCCATTTGTTCTCATTGTGCAAAGATCCTCAGTAGTATGTTGAGCTCTCTTCGTCTGATCTCTTCCCCAAGCCGAAAGAGCCTTGTTGCTTCTTTCCGAAGCTTCTCTGGTAGTAGATCTGCCTTTGCAGCCTACTCGCAGGTCAAAGTCCAAACCCAGGGTTTGGAATTTGGCGTGTCGATTCAAGAATCGTCGGAAAGCACTGAGACAGTGCTATGCCTTCCGGGAGCTTTGGGAACCGGTCCTTCTGATTTCCCACAATTGCTGGAAGGTGGCCTAGGTCCTCAGTTCCGCGTCGTTGCGTTTGATCCCCGTGGATTGGGTGGATCCGCCAACGTCGAGCGAGATTTTCCTTTGGATTTTTATCAGCAGGATGCCAAGGATGCTGCTGCCGTGATGAAAGAGTTGGGTTACGACAAGTATCACGTAATGGGATGGTCTGATGGTGCCAACTCCGCCGTCCACTTGGCTGCTCATCCTCAAACGAGAAAGGCCGTTCAATCCATGGTCATCTGGGGAGGTAATTCCTACGTTACTCAAGAGGACTGCGATGCTTGGGAAACTTTGCGTTCCATTGACAATTGGTCGGAACGTATGAGAAATGACAAGGCTGCCATTCATGGTGGACTTGAACGCCTTCAAGAACTCAATGAGAAAGCCACCGACGCTTGGATTCGGTATTATACCGACCCCGTCATGGCCGGTGATGTGTGCCTCAAGGCCCTTCACGAAGTATTGTGTCCCACCCTTGTCATTCATGGGGCCAAGGATGTTGTTTGTCCTACCAAGCATGCCCGATACATAGCACGCCAAATTGCCAACGCCGAGTTGGTTTTGTTCGCAGAAGGCAAGCATAACTTGCACCAGCGTTTTGCTGATACTTTCCACGAAACTGCATCTAGCTTCATGTTGCAACAATCAGAAGACAGTCCTGTTGTACCTGATGCCACAAAGGATGACGAGGAACCTGTCGTTGACGAGATTGCTTACGCTTTTATGGGAAGTCAAGCTCTTTTCTCAGCTATTCGGGCAAAGGTGTTTGACGCCATCCATGAGGCAACAACAGAAATTGGAGCACCCTTCTCCGAGGTGGAACGTCTTTCCGAAGTCAAGGGTGAGCGTCTCAAGACGTTGCTGACGGCATTGGTGTCGCTCAAGTTGCTCCGTCGTGATATTATTGATGGCGTTGATTATTTCACCCTGAAAAAAGCAACTGCAGCCGAATTGGTGCGGTCCTCACGATACTATTGGGGAGACTACATTTCTGAGCAAGTTGGGGGACAATTTTACACTCGTATGACCAACTTGGATGAAACAATGCGAACCGGAACTGCTGCTAGTGATGGTTACGAAGCTTGGTTCGAGGAAGACCCAGAGGCCGCCAAGCAGTACACACAGGCTCAACACAATGGTTCTCTGGCAACTGCTCATGCTCTACACAAACGATTGCCATTTTTGGCAGAAGAATTCCCCAACATGAAGATGCTTGACGTTGGAGGTGGTTCCGGAGCATTTTCCATTGCAACGGCTAGGAAAATTTCTGGGGCAGAATGTGTTGTCCTGGACTTGCCGAATGTGACCAAGGTTGCCGACGAGATTATTGAGGAGGAACCCGATGATGTAAAATCGCGTCTTTCCACATTGTCTTTGTCGGCCACTGCTCCTGGTGAATGGCAAAACCTTATTGATGACGAAGCGTTTGACGCCGTTCTCATGAGTTATGTCAGCGGATCTATTCCCACTGATGCCTTGCCAGGCTTGTACAAAAATGCCTTCCGAGTGCTCAAGCCCGGAGGTGTCGCAATCATTCATGATTTCATGGTAGACAACGACGGAGAAGGTCCCCAAAACGCTGCGTTGTGGGCTTTGGCTCATGTTTCTGCAAACCCCGAAGGAATGGGACTTCAGCCAAAGCGACTCGTGGACTTACTTGCTGAAGAGGGATTTGTTGCACCCAAAGTGGACGATTTGATCAAGGGGGCTACCCAACTAATTGTTGCCAGGAAACCAGCCCTCGCGACCGTATAAGGAATGCTACAACTAATAATGTACCGATGTGTTCTGAACAAAACAATTCTAGGTGACGTCTAGCTACTCGCTGGTGCAAAAGGCATCGGGCAGCGCATCTCAATATCATTCAACATGCAAAGGATGACAGTGGTGATCCAACTGCTCAGGGGTTGGCTGGGAGCATAGCCAAAGCCTTGGGGAAGAATACCCAAGTATTTTCGGCTTGATCAATGCTGTCAGCACTGTTGGAACTGAGGTCCAAGCGGTCGCGGCCACCGGTGTTTCCACAAGAAGCTGTAACAACAAACAAAATGATGAGAGATTGCGAGGGGGGCGCAGCCCAACTGACAGCAAACAGAATTAGTCGCACCTTCGAGGAAAATGTCAGGAGTAGAGTGGTATAGAGTATCGGATTCGTAGTTGGATCGGAAGCACTCAAAGTTGACAATCTCACCAACTCCAGTGAGACCCCAAATGGCCTTGGAGTTGTCGGCGTCACATGGTCCCATCTCAATGTCGTAGAGAGATCCATCGGGAGAGCATTGTCCCACAACTTGCATGCACTCACCAGTGGCGGTGGATTCGAAGAGGTACCAGACGCCAGTGGGCTCCAAAGAAAGCAAGTTCCAAACTTGGAATGAATCCTCAGGGCTGCAATCAAGAGAAGTGACGAAGACGTCAGGGGCAGGAGAGAGCGCACGAACGCCCCTCAAGTTCTCGGACAACTTTCGAACCGGGATGTGCTCTGGAGCTTCCATGCAGGCAGAGCAGTCAACATTCTTGATCATGACTTCCATCTGAGAATGCGCATGTGAGAAACAAGCTTCCACGAGAAAAAAGATCTATCATGGAAGTCGATGGAAGCTTACGTACCTTGTCCAAGGCTACAAACTCGGTGACAGTCTCGTTGGAGTCCAAACGGCGATCTTCGGTCTCAAGCAAGTCCTTGGCAACAACGAGGTCGAGACGGTCTTGTTCAGAGAGGCGGCGGGCCGCTCCAACGTTGATAGGAGGCTGATGGACGGCCATGGTCCCGGTGATGGAAACAAGAGCAGCGATGGAAGCAAAGATGATCTTCATGATGGAAACTGTGGTAGTCGAACGAGAGACAAGACAAGGGACCAAGTTTGAGAGCATGCACAAGATATGGAAGCTCATGGTGTGAACTAGATCCATGGAACTCACCGTGAGAAGAGGAAAAGGTGGAAAGTGGTGTGGAGTGGGAATGCGTTCGAATTGTGAGCCTGACCAAGAGTTTGGATCTTTGGATCCCACTAAGATCTATTCGTCACGCTTCGGTTTCTGGTTTGCGGGTGATGTTTTCAAACTGGTCTTTGTTACCGAAAGCAAGAAACGTACACGTCGTCCAAACTACCGGTATGGATCCCTGTGTAGATATCTTAAAAATCCTCTGTGCGAGGAAACGAGCATTTGGTCCGGCGTGCTATCCAAGATTGAATCGAAAACCGCCCGTGGAAGCATGGTTTCTTCGATGACACGATGTAACGGCTATTAAGATGGAAACTGTTGGGAATCATTTTCTCTTGCAAGACATTCTCTTTGTCGTGGTTCATCCCGTGTAGTTGGGACACGAGGGATGAATGGCCGATCGTTCGTATTGTCATCAGCCCAGAACCGGTGCCGTGGAAATCGAAATGTTGAAGATGAAGCTTCCAATACAATAATTTGGCGTCGCAACCTTCAGTACATCAACCAATAACGTCATTAGAAAGGGTAATCCAGGGTTGTAAATTGTTGTAACACACACATTGCCATTTGTTCAACCCTTCTTGCTGTCATGGTCGTGTCGGTAGGAGGTGGGGATGGTGTTGGTCGTCATGTCCCTCATATGTATGTTACTACACATTTTAATTACAGATTGTTTGTATTCTACATACATAGTACACTATTCTATTTTAGTTTCACGTTTGAGATTGGACGGCCACCAAAGCTTGTGTCGCTACCACTTTCTTCTTTCCCACTCTTACACTCCCCCCGACACAAAACAAGGAACCACCGGTAGTTATTGGTGTCCATAGTATTGAAACATAAAATGCAGCAACAAATTAGACCGAAAGTTCGAAAGCGGACTCAACCCAAAGTCGCAACCAGTGAAGATGACAATGGCAGTAACACCAAAGATGGCAACAAGAGTAGTGAGCAGGTCGAGGAAACGAGACAACGTTTGGAAAATTGGATGGGATTAGGCCAAACGACTACCTCCAGTTCAATTCAATCTTCGGATATCAAAGTGGATAACACTTCTACAGTGCTAGCTGTGAAGGAGGAACCAGCCCTTGGGACGAAGAAAACCATTCAGTTGGCCTCTGCCTTTTCCCAAAACGACGAAGAATCGGGTGCTGCCCAGGCAAAATCTCCCAATGCCATTTCCAAAACTCCCCCGAAGAGTATTTTGAGGCAACCCAAGTATAGTCAACCCCACAAGACTGCGCTCGAGTCAACCATCACGCCACCTGAACAACCGCCGTCAGACGGTACCCCTGCACCCCAAACCATTCCATCTCATTCCAGTTCCACGCCCGCCTTTCCAGGTAAAATTGTAGAACGAGATCCTATGACTGCTATTGCACAGCGTCAAAAGAAAAAGACGACCCCTTTGCCTTCTACTACATCCACCACCATTGAAGGTTATATTCCACAAACTAACAGCGCCAGCGCCTCCACGCCTCCTTCAAACCCGACCGTCACACCTTCATTTGTGGCTTCCATGCCATCAGTCGAGGACGAAGATAACGACAATGACAACAGCAACGAACCCGACCCACTCATTCTGAATAGTGTGGAAGAATTGTTCCAAGCCGCTGGAGACCCCCAACTGACTGTTCCGGACGCCCATCGAGTGACTCCTGATGCACAATTGGTCGAAGCAGACTTGTCCTTTTCGGTGTTGTCTCAAGACCAATTTCAAGGAAAACTACCAGAACTTCGTCGCCAACATGAAGAAGAGCATCAAGCACAGTTGCAAATGTTTTTGGGAACGGAGGATGTGTTTGACGAAGAGGATGACGAGGAAGGAGGAGCCGACGACGAAGAGGAAGAAGATTGGATGGAAATGCTCATGCAAGGAGGCGGAGAAGAAGATGATAATGAAGATGAAAATGCAATGAATCCATACCAGGATGATGCAGAAGAGGAGGAGGAACGTGAGTTGCGAGCCTTTCGACAATTGTGGGATGCCTTGTCGGAATGGACCACACCAGAGGCTGTTGCCTACTCTCAGCACCTTCAATCGTTCAACGACGGAGGGGATGAAACCTCTTGGAAAACACCCTTGCTAGAGAGAAGTGATGTGGAATCCTCTCGATGTGCAGGTCTCATGGCCATGATCAAGCTATACCTCCCCAAGAGTTTACAAGAACTGGGATTTGCACATGACATTCGAAGAAAGGCTGATACTCGTCTGGGTGAACTACTGCGAACTTTTAATTATTCACGAGAGGCTCCAAAGTTGCCTGTGAAACTCTGGAAAGCAATGACTTGCATTCTGTTGGAAGTGGTCATGAATGCTGGGGTGGATTCGGCTTTGATCGTGGCCGTTCCACCAGCAGCCGGCGCGGTCGGTTTGTCCTTGGATGAGTATCGATACCTGTCGCGAACAGCCGTTGCGACCTTTGCCAAAAGTAGTAAAAGTGACGATTGATCATAACAATGAGATAGAAAAGTGTTGTTTTGCTTGGTTTTCGACCTCTGTCCAATCTCCTTCGGTCTGTCCTTTAACGGACAAACGAACATCGGTTCGACAGTTGTCCGCCCCATCCAAAGACCAAAGACCACAACCAACCGCCAGCAACACAAAAGAGCATAATCTTGTTGTTGATTCCAGCGTAGTTACGTACCAACAACCATCAACATGTCGTTCAATCAACGGCCTTCTCACACCAGTGAGAGCATGACGGACCGCAAGAAGAGTAGAGAGTTAGCGGAAGCTCGACAATCTGGTCAAGTCGCTCCTCAAGTGGATGTCAAAACAGGCGCCATGATCAATCCACACAACCCTGAATTCATCACCAAACGTCCTTGGTACTTGGGATCCGGAGAAGATGCCGGGCCTAGTTTGGATCACCAACAGGCGGATCCCAACAGTAAGTCTAATCATACGCTGTCTATGTCCATGGCAGATGAGTTAGTCAAGAAGGAACGAGAAAAGCACAATAAGCGGCGCAAGGGGTCACAGTTTCAAGTTGGCATGTGGGTCGAAGCGATGCGACATGGCAAGGGTCCTTATCGAATTTGTCAAATTACTAAAATTGCCAAAAAGGGAACCGTATGTGACTTGAAATTTGAAGATGGAACACTGGAGTCCAAAGTCAAGTTCAATCCATCCAAACCAGCCGCGAAACCCCGCATCCGATTGACCCAAATGGGAACGCGCACCATCGAGTTGGATGAAAAGACACATGGACGAGAAACATTCGATAGTAAACGAGACAAGTACCATGGATACGATCCGGAATCACACACGAAGAAAGTGGCGGAAGTCTTTGCACAACGAGACGAGCTCCGCAAGAAGTTTCGTCAAAAAGAAAAAACGGAGGAAAAGGACAACACCAACAAAACCAAGGACAGTGGAAGTGCATCGGATTCGGATGCCTTTGATTCCGATGCTGGTAGTGATTCGGATGATGAGTTTGTACAGCGCGATGAAGACGAGCGTGTAATTACCACGCGGTTGGCCCGTCAGGGTGGTGTGGGTGGAGCCCAAATGAAGGTGACAGCCCGGAACTTGCGTATTCGAGAGGATACCGCCAAATATCTGAGAAACTTGGATGCCAATTCGGCATATTATGATCCAAAGAGTCGTAGTATGAGAGACAATCCTAACCCCGAAATTCCACTCGAGGAATCTCAGTTTGCCGGTGACAACTTTGCACGGATTTCGGGAGACGCTGTACAATTGGCGGAAACACAGCTGTTTGCTTGGGATGCTACAAAGGGAGCTCCATCCTCGGCTACATCTGAGCTGCACCCACAAGCAAACCCCAGTCAAGTGGAGGTCCTCAAACGCAAATACCAAAGCAAGGCTGCCAAATTGCAACACGAGAAGAAACGAAAAGTCTTGGACAAGTATGGGGGTTCTGAATATTTGGATGGTTCAGGTGGTCTGGCCTCGGCTGTGTCAGAAGGAAAGAAGGACACTGAGGGAATGTCCAAGGAACGAAAGACTCGATTTGGGGTCAGTACGACTGCCGAAGTTTATACATTGGATGGAAAGGCTGTCAAGGGGCCATCGGCGCACCAACGTCCTCGTACCGCCCAGAAGTCCAAATACGAAGAGGATACTTTCATCAACGGACATACCACAGTTTGGGGATCTTACTTTCATGTGGGTGCGTTTCAATGGGGGTATGCAGATGATCACAGTTTGATGCGTAGTTCCTACTGTACCGGAGCGACGGGACGTCAAGCCAACGACGAAGCGCACGAACAGCGGTATGGTACCGGCGTGGCTGGTTCGGCAGCCTTGGCGCAAGCGAGGGGAATGCTCAAGGCAATGCCACAGGGAACTGGACAGACCTTGTCAGCAGAAGCTCCCACTAATCGATCCAGATTGTACGGCGAAGCCGACCCCAATGCCAAAATCGACAAGTCCAAGGTACAAAAGGCTTTGGAAGATATGGATCAAAAGGCTGGCCAACAAGGTGGCAAATACAATTCCATGAATGCCCAAGTAGATGTCACAGATGCCGAAATGGAAGCTTACAGGCTACGAAAAGAACGAGGTGACGATCCCATGGCCAAGATTGGGAACGATGAACTTTTGGATTACAAGAAGAAGTAGAGATCCTGTTATTTACTCGATTGCTATTTGCTTTCCTTGCCATTTTGCCGTAGATTCGATAAGATCAATATCATCTTCATGGTGAATGACAAATTGCGAGATTCCAGCATTCATCGTTTCGTCAATCACCTCTTCATTGTTGGAATCGATAATGATACGTGACTTGATGGTTGGACCAGCGACATCCAAGTACATGAGTTCTTCGCACAATTGAAGGACATCATCGCCATCGGCATCCGTGGGAGGTCGGAGCCAAAGAAAGTTTCCAGCTCCTGTGGAATCAATCAGTGTGCCTAGTTGTGTCGCAATGGACATGGAGTCGTGTTGCACGCACACGGACTCTCCAAGAAAAATCGTAGTGTTGTTTCCTGCTTGGGCTTGACTCGAAAGAACTTTCCGGAGTAATTGTGGCTCATCCATGTCAAAATGATGAAGCAAACTCACGTTGAGAAGATCACTACCGATATCAGCTGTTGAAGCTACAAAGAACCGGAATTGTGGAGCAATGTTACAGAGTGTTTGGAGGTTGCGAAGATCCCGAGGGAATTTGGCAGGTGGAAGACACAAGCCTTGTACACCTTGTTTGGAAAGTGACTCCAGCTTATCAGGAACCTCGGAAGAGGCATCTTCCTTGTAGAATTGTGCAGGTATGAACGAATCCGTCCCTGTGTCCTCGGAAGCCTTGCTCAAAATGAGGCGAATTGCCTTTTCATCATGATGAGGGATATGCAGCCCAGACTGAGAATCATAATAAGTCGAGAAAGATGCCACTGGTGCTCGCTTTGACGCCGGACGAGCTGAAAACAGACTGGCCAGTTGTTTCAGCACAGTTTTTGTTCTAAGCATTGTCATGGTGTTGGAAGATGAATGTGAGAATACGACGGGGTTGTACGTTCCAACTTGTGGCGAGAAAGATTTGTGAAGGTGGAGCTATGAATGACGTATGACGAACAGGACTTGTTGGGGAAGATTGGTAGCGTCCCCTCTCCCCTTTTACTTACTTTGGGGACGGACGACTCTTCGGAATTCACTGACTTGGGAAACTACTGGTATGAAACCTATTGGACAACAGTCTGCGAAGATGGAATAAAGCGGCTCGAGCGAGCATTGGAATCGTAAAGTTGCAAAATATCTATTAATGTCGGTTGTTTTCCACACTGCTTTGATCTACCCACCCTCTAATGGAATATTGTACTATTTCTGCGTGGAGTTGTTGGGGGTTTTGGGGGCCTCCCTCTCCCCTTATATTCCTTGGAAAGATCCTTGGACTGATCCTTGCGAGAATTGAGAACTATATTCCCAGGTATTTCATTACTCCAAGAAATCAAGAAGGTCCGATACAGGACGTCTCCTTCCCTAGTGCTACAATGTGGGCCCTCGGTGAACGACAACAATGAAGCAGAGATGTGATCATTGTATGTAATCTTCATTTAGATTTTGCAGGGTATGATGTAGGTAGGTATAAACTATTGCATATTATCTACATATCATGCGTAGGAGAGGCCGCACCTATTGGCATGTCTCACAACGCCTTTTCCATCTTACCTGTCACTCATCACTCTTCTCCACCGGCTGTTTCACTTACACTCTAGGAAATCTGCCCATTTCCTTGAATGTGACTACCAGCTAGTGGATACTACCACCACGCAATGGATATCTGCCCAGGGCTGTATTATTAGCAGTATCAACCCCCCCTACCATCTCATGTGTCGCCAATGTTACCATTTGCAGTTTCAAAAAATGATGCTTATAGTGTTATCCTGCCAGTTCGTAGTATGCTGGACTCAAAACGTCACAAACGATGATGAGAGTGAACCAATGTTTCCCGATGGCTATCCACCTTCCAGCGCCTTGAATCCACTATACCAGCGAACAGGCCTTGTGCATGTGGGTGGAACCTATTTTCTCGCGCTCATTGCCGGTGCTTGGGTGCGGATTCGGCGAAAGGAACGCATTGTCACAGCGGCCCAACCGCAATTTCTTTATCTTATTGTTGTCGGAATGATTTTGATGATAACGTCATTGGTGTTTGTCTCGTTCGACGAAAGTAATGGATGGACCCAAGAGGACTTGGACAAGGCGTGTTCTGGGTTCCCATGGTTTTTTGTAACAGGGTATCTCGTTCAGTATTGTGCTGTGTTCAGCAGGGTAAGTGTATTGTCGCTGATGTTCTTTCAGCTTTGCTCCGATTCCGCTGCTCTCCTCACTCTTTGTTTTCGTGTCTACAATTATGCAGCTTTGGCGTGTCAGCAAGCTGCTATCGGTGAGCCGGAGGGCTGTCGACTTTAAAAGAGTTGTCCTTCCGTTTCTCATCTTTATTGGGGCAACTTTTCTGGTACTCACAGCTTGGCAGCTCGTGGCGCCTTTTCGATGGAACAAGACACCAGTGAAAGGAGGCAATGAGTAAGTGTCTTATCGTTTCCCCTTCGTTCGGTGGCACGCATGTCGGAGACTCATTCTGCGATCACTTTTGGATCAGGTGGGATTATGTTGGTGGATGTTCTCCAACTGGTGACAGCGCCGTTGTCTTTACCGTGGCAGTTGGTCTCTTGTTTGCTGCTATCATGGTGATGACTCTCTCTATGTGTTGGCGCCTACGTATGGTGGACAACCGCATCTCGGAAACACCGGCCATTGCCGGAGCGGTACTTGCTCATTTACTCGTTTGGCCGCTTGCCGTTCAAACTTTCCTCGTCCTTGTTAGCATTTCACGTGATGCGTATTACTTGATGGCAACGGGGGTGATAGCCATTTTCGCCAACGTTTTGACTATTGTCATAATTTGGCCAAAGGCGTTTCTTGATGTCAGGTCTATGCTCAACATGGATCAAGAAAGTGAAGGCGCAGGTGTTCACCAGAGCGACATGAGCTTTGCTAGACAACCTGATGAACAGGAGTCGTCTCAGTTCATGGTGGAAGGGAACGCGCAAGGCATTGGTGGTCGCTGGGGTCAGACACCACCCGTTCAGAATTGGGGGGAGGCGCCTTCGCTGGAATCAGAAATCCGTGGTGTGAGAGCGACCTTAGTAAACAATGTTGAGAGGCACAATTCCCGGCGAATGAGACAAGAAGAACAAATGGCGGGGGATGATACTTTTGTGGACCATCCCTCCCCGAACCCAGAAAGATCCCGTGGGTGCTCTGATTCCGAGAGTTCACCTTAGTTTGTCGAAATGTCATCTGCGAATATGCGCTTTGGTGTCATGATCTCTTGTCCTCATTGCGAAGTGTCCTTGGATGAACTCGATTGTCTTTTTGTTGTGGGGCTAGTGGAATAGTCAGGGAATAGTACACCTTCCTAATTGATAGCTCCGCAAAGTGCAAACGCAGCATATGAAAGATCAGAACGAGTACTGGTCTTTTGTAAGTTACAGGTACGAGAATGATGTATTACAAAGTTACCTTGGATAGAAAATATGAAGGGGCCACAAAAGAAGATTACTGGTATTCATGAAAGTGAAGAAGACCAGCAAAACCTCACCAAGCCCACAGATTATTCCAAGCCCTATCGTGTAGCAAGAGAGGTAGCCAAGAAATCGTTGCTGCGAGAGAACACTTCGATCTAGAAGGTGCCATCCACAAAACATACGGTTTCTCGCATCTTCTCCCACTCGTCTTCAATATCTTTCTCCTCCGAGCTGTTCTTGTCTTCCAGGTCCCAGATTGGGAATAGAATCGTGACAACCACACATATTTTGGCGAAGATGATCAGTGGAATAATGGCGAACGTGAAGAAGATCATGCCACCAATGGGGTCTTTGCCATCGCCACTGAGTTCATACAAAAGCCCTTCGATATATTCGGGGTTTAAGAAAGCTGCTCTTGGAAGCCGACCAACCAGTGAACAAGTGACGGAACTGTCCGCCGATGTTCTCGACGAGAGTTCCAGGCTCATCTCATGGTCCAAACCAATCGGTGTGGGAGTATTGTCTCCACTACTGAGAGCACTACTCACATCGTTGTCTTCCAATGCCACTGCCTTGTTGACACGAGTCTTGGGTGTGGTTACCAGGGGTTGGACATACCCACCCCAACGACCGGCTGCCGCCACAGCATCGCTGTCGGCATTTCTTCGATACCTTGTCTCTTCTTCATAGAACTTGAGGGCAAAACGCAACACATCTGCGTGTTCACGAGAAGGCGAAAATCCCATTTGGAGAAACTTACCACTTGAAAAGAACTTTTTTGGAGTAGCAAACTTGCCCTCCATGTAAACCTTGGCGGCAGCTTGCCACTTGCGGTCAAAACTGGTCACAGCTCGACGGAACTCTCGCAAATCTTCAGTGTGAAGTCCAAATTCATGAGCAATATCTGATGCCAAAAAAGAGGTTGGCGATCGAAAATGATTCTCATTGTAGGCCTTGACGGCATGGAACCACTCCTTCTCGACCGTCGTTTCTGTGTCGGTTTCACTTTCTACTGATTCAGGCTTTGTTGGATATTCATTGGAGGTCAACATATCCTCCATGGTTCTAGATTCGATAATCTGGGTCATGTTGGTTGTTTTTGTGTTCTTGGATGGTTGCTGTGTGTACTGTTTCCTTCTGCTTGCCCTGTTCTTTTTGAATTTGTGACTCTCCATTGGTCTTGGACAAACATGTCCCAATTTTGGACCCGTTGATCCCTGTGGCATGCCGAGCCGGCCTTAAGTGGACCCACAAATTTGTTAGTGGTCCATGTCGCACCTCGCGTCCAAGAATCTTCAGTAGTTAGGGTAGAGGCAAAACCTGGTTGGACTTCGAGCGTGCACACTGTGCAATTCACTGGATACTTGCAACTGCAGAATTTTCGAGGAGACCCACAAAAATCGTCCAAGGGAACGGATGATGAAAGCCACTTCCTGGGATGGAGGCAACTTCCTTGTAGCGAACGGTATATGGGTTCAATCTTGGAAAGGAACAAGTAGGAATCGTTTCAAATAGGTTTGGGTGATACATCAGTACCGAATGGTGGCTGGTGCAGCGTTGGTGTAGGAACATTGGGAAGGCTCCAGCTTGATCTTTTGTATATTTCAATGAATAGAGAGACAAACCAGTTTGGATGTCTTTATAGACTGTAGACAATTTGGTCTTTCCTACTTCCGTTACTACTACAGTACTGATACAAAACCTGTATGATCTATCATATCCTCCTCCTCATCACCTTCAAGATGTCAGTATCATCCGCCACATAGGTCAAGATAAGAAAAAGTGTACATCCATTCACGTCAACAAGCAACATTTTAGTCCCATCCAGGCTTTTCCTTCAACTCCCATATGGCACCGGCCGTAGGAGAAATCGTCGTTCTTTTGGCATAGTAGGTATTGTCCATCATTTCTTTACATTGTTCTGGATCCTTGTACTGCAAAAACTTGGCCTTTCCTGCCGTCTTGAGATCACGCCATTGACGCTTGCAAGCATCCAATTTGCCGAGACGATAGAGAGAATCTCGTTGCCATCGACTGCCAATGCATCGACTCCATTCATCCCAATACAATCCAAGTGGGATTTCGAAAGGGGCAGGCTTCTCCTCTGTCGTTGTATTATCAGTATTAGTAGTAGTAGTAGTAGTATTCATTGTTGTAGTGCTGGTACTATTCACGGTGATTCCAATGTCGATGCGTGTTGTTGTTGAGATGGTCGTTGTCGTAGTTGTGTATCCTTCTTCTTGCATCATGTGTGGTTGGGGAGAAGGGCAGGCTTTCGCCTTTTTGTCGAACACTCCGTACTATGTGTCCGTTAACAACGAACCGGAATCATGACGACCACAACCAACCACATACCAACATCACCATGTTGTGGTTGTGCCCATGTTGGTTTCTTTTGTGGGGAGGATGGTGGCTTCATCACCCTATCGACGCATTTCTATTTGTTCCACCTACGTCATCTATTCACGGCACTACTACTACCGGTACAACGTTCCAACCACGGCATCAACCCTTGTTGTTCAACCAGCAACCACAACATACTGTACCTATGCATGCTCCACCCATCCCCACAACAACAACTACATCTCTCACTTCCGATGACATGGTTCATGCCGTAAAAGTATTTGGACGCTTTGCTGAAACATACTTGGTTGGAGATTCCTCAACAGGAAGTTCTGCCAGTGGTGGCGGCTGTTGTTATAGTGGTTGCACGGATTGTGAACATCGACTCCCCAATGGAGACTATCAATGGTCAGAACAATCGGCTGTTCGTCCGAAATGGATTCCAGTCTACGATCAACGACGTAAACCAAATCGACCGAACAACAGCAACAAGAAGAATAGCAAGGATGACCCGACCTTGTTTCATAGTTCCATTTGGTACAAGCATTGTTTTACTATACAAGATACTTCCTTGTCGGAAGACGACAATGATAAAGCAACCAGAATACAAAGGAAACCTACCGCATTGGACTGGCCCACGGCCTGGAACGCTTGGTCCAGCATGGAATACCAACCACCCCTAGGACCACCGGTTTCGGTATCGAAACAAAATGCGCAACCATTGGACCCAAATGTCACCTACCGACTATTTCTACTCTTGCAGGATCCAAAACGACACCGGATCACACGCCGTTCTATGCAGCAAGGATGGACCAACATGGTGGAGAATGGTCCTGGCGTCACATTTTCCCGCTTTTGGAAGGCTCTCCAACACGACTTTTGACGGACATTGTCGGACATGAGTACGACAGAAGTCGACTACACGGACAGAAGATCGTCGAGGCTTCGGTCTGATTCGGCACAGGACACAAAAAGTGTGTAGCCTTTGCGTCTTATTATTGTGCGTGGACACACTCTCTCCTTGCAGTACCGGTACTCGTAGGTCGTAGTAGAAGCCTTGGTGAGAATGAACAGTTGGAAAGCCCTATCGACATCGTTGCTTCGTCAAGCAACAGCAGCAGCATCGAAGAACCACAGTCGATGGTACAGTTCTACGTCGCCTCGTAGTACAACGATCTTGTGCGTCCGCAAGAACGGCAATGTGTGCATGATGGGCGATGGCATGGTCTCCATGGGCTCCATGATTGTCAAGGGGGACGTTGCCAAAATTCGTCACCTTCCCAGTAAGCGATCGGATGATCAGTACCAAGGAACGTTGGTAGGCTTTGCTGGTTCTACGGCCGATGCGTTCACGCTCCTGGAGCGATTGGAAGGAAAGTTGGACGAATATCCTGGACAACTCCCTAGAAGTTGTGTGGAGTTGGCCAAGGGCTGGAGAACGGATAAGTATTTGCGAAGGTTGGAGGCTTCTCTGATTGTAGCAGATGAGAGGGTTAGTTTGGAAATCAATGGAGGAGGAGACGTCTTGGAGATGAGTGATGGAGTAGTTTCTGTCGGCAGTGGAAGTCCCTATGCTTTGGGTACGTATAGTATCACTTATGGAAGTGGGGTTTTAGATGGTGTTGGTTCTATTCTTTCTCTTGTAATTGTATATCTCATCTTTTGATCCCTTCCCCTACGTTTTTCTCCTACAGCCGCCGCTCGGGCTCTCATGGCCGTTCCAGAACTTTCGGCTGAAGAAGTGGCTACACGTGCCATGAATATTGCTTCGGATATGTGTTGCCATACCAACAAGAACTTCAAGACGTTGACCTTGGAGGACAAGTCCGATGAAGAGAAGGAAGAGGAATAAACCAAGTAGTTATAAACTGGTAATAATATACTACTGGGAACGTCTCTTGGATCCGGTACCTTCTCTCTTGTGCTTATGCAGTATTAGAGAAAGGTACCCGTATGTTATAGTCACAGACGCATGTCTGTCCTACGTCCCTCCCACGCTGGAACCAACCAACCAAACCATTTTTGCCCACCAAATTTTCTGCAACTCTTTTTCTTTTGTTGCTCTTTCATCATCACTTCTTGGAACACCATGGCTTCTACATTGGTGGGGGGCCCCTTGTTGGGAACTCGGCAACGAAATATTGATTCTGATTTTACATCTTGGGATTTGTTCGAGCCAATCATTACTCCTACCATTGGCAAGGGCAACAACCGACAACGCTTCATTCTCTTGCCTCATGCCCAACAAGTCACTGTCTTGGCCTACCGAACGGGGCAGACAGTGGCTACCTTGACAATTCACGACAGTACCAATGCTACAGAAGCTGTGGATACATCTATTCAGTCCGTCACATTGCTCGAGTATACACCCAAGGTTACGGCACAACAAGTTCTGTGGCAGGAGGATCGAAGCGGTCATGATAGCGATGATGATAATGAAATGCAAGTGGACAATACCCTCTCTTTTCCCAACGAAAAACAGGTTCTTGTAATGGTTGGTTGCAAAGATGGTTCTCTACAAGAATTTTTGTTGAACGATTTGCTCGAATCGACTACGGCCCCGGCATCCTCGACATCTGCCTTGGTGACCCTGGCCCCCCGAAGAATCATTCAATTGTCCAGAGGAGAACCCATTTTGTTGTTGACAGCCCCAAACATTCCTTCCTCCGACAATGGTATTTTGTTGTATGTTGTCCTTTGTACCAAGGGCTTGGAATCCACAGGCACTGCCGCCAATAGCAAACAAGAATCCAAACTCAATGTGACGGTTCTCCGTGTCCTCCTCCCCCATTTCGATACGGCCGCTGGATCGTCCCCTCAATTGATCTCTATGCTTTCCAAGGATGAAATTCAACGCAAATGGCAATTGGACAAGATTCAATGTCGTGTGGGACATGATAAGGCAGGAGGGTTCTTGAATACGGCTCCATTTCGTCTCGTCACGGTCGTCCAACCGTCGTCGCAATCGCAACAGGACTCTACCATTCTGGTTACCTTGGCTCGCGCCAACACGCTTCATGTATACTATGATCATGCTCGGGAGTACCGAAAGTATGCTCCCATGGTGTTTCCTATGCCTCCAGAGAATCCTATTTGTTCCATTGCTGCCCATCCGTCCGATTTGGCCTGTGGACATTACCACGGAGAGATCACCATTCTCAACAATCTTTGGCAACAAGTCCAAGACTATCATGTCGCCATGGACAAGCAGCGCAGTCAGAATCAACCACTTCCACAAGATCCTCGGAGCAACTTGCTCACGACCAAGGTGCATTGGCATGCACATGCGGTTGCTAGTCTTTTGTTTGATTCGTCGGGTGGTGCCCCTCTCAACGATCCCATGTTGTACAGTGGTGGAGAAGAGAGTGCCTTGGTCACTTGGCAGCCACGAGGCAAGTCCAAGCCAACGCATGTACTTCCCCGTATCGCTTTGGGAAATATGATTCATATTGCCATGTCAGAGAAAGCTGGGGATGGCAATGCCCGCGGGATCTTGGTCTATTCTGATGACAACTCGCTTTGCCTCTTTGAGGCACACAACAAAAGTCGACTATGGAAACGTCAGGGTTTGCCCGTCCAAGTTCATGCCGCCACTTCCAAGGTCCAAAACCTTCGCAAACCCATTTTGCAGATGGACCCAAGGGCCAAGGATACTACCAAGGCATCTCTTGTAGCCGTTGGACTTCCCCAGGCACCTGGTTTGATTCAATGGTATGACATTCAGCAAGAGCGTGTCACACACTCTTTGGAAGTGGCTCCCTTCAATCGCGTGAGCCAAACCGAAGATGAGGTCATGCCCGAGCCATCCATTGTAGGCCATGTCTTTATGAATCAAGGAAAAGAACTCATCACGATTGACGAAAGTCCTACCGAAAATCTCTTTGTGGGAGCCTACGATGGAACACATGGTATCGTTTCCACCATTCGATTTTGGGAAGCCAACGATCAAGGGGATCCGCCATATGTGGCCACTGCTTCCATGGCCTACCCTCACGGCCCCAAGTATCGTGTCTCGGCCTTGGGAGCTACACAAGATGCCACCAAGGCATGTACCGTAAGCAATGGCGAGCATACCTTCCGACTTTGGGAAAAGATGCCTCCCTCAGGGGATACACCTGCCAACCGAACATCTCTCCTTTGGACTTGTCGATGCAAGGTTACAATTCCTTCTGGGTTCTCCAACTTGAGAACAGGACGATCTGCAGTTGCCTTTTCCGGCGATGGCTCTATTGTAGCTATTGGATTCGGATCCATGGTGACTCTTTGGGACTGGCAAGAAACAAGATTCTTGACAAGTTTGCGTCATTTGGAGGGAGTACAAGGCACAATCGAAAAGATTGAGTTTTTGGAAGGGGGATCATTGGGAGAATACATGTTGATTCAGTCCGAGTATGGTGTGTCCCTATCATCACCTTTTGGTGCACGGGGAAGCTTTCCGGGGTGGAGTTGGGAAGTTCCACAAGGAACCAAGCATACCAAGGTGTCAGATGCAATTGTCGTTTCGGACGAATGGGTCGCTTTGACGATTGTCAACACTCTCTCCAACACGAGCCGACTCGTCTGGATTCAGGCTGCGTCCGGAGAAAGATTTGACAGTCCAACAGACGTTGGCTCGAAGAAGAGCAAGAAGCCTTCGAAGGAATACCCTGGCTGCGTGGTATCCATGGTCACGGCAAAGCGTGCAGAGACGTCATCCAGTTGGAGTAAGGATGACTCCTCTTCCAACGATGTGTCTATGAGAATACTAGCCCTCGCCAATACAGGCGACTTGATGCTCTTCTCAAGCGGAAGCATTGCCAGTCTCAGCGTACCAACGAGCAGTTTCCAAACTGTTTCTGTGGAACAAGGACCAACATTGGATGTATCTTGGGAAGGTGGAACCAAACGAAAGGCGCGAGACTTCGACAATGCTGTTTTGGCAACCCATGAACCAGCCAAGAAGCTCAGTGCTTTGGATGTGTTTGGATTGGCAAATGCCGACGACAACAAGGGGGCTCTTCCCACAACATCTCAATTGCCATTGTTGAGCAAGAATTTCGTCCGGGCATTCGTTGGCCGTGGACTTGCACGTTCTCAACCTCAACAAAGCTAATGTAAAAGTAGAAAACTACAGCATATGCAAATGACGCTGGTAGTGTGCATGTTCATTCTTACGGTAGAACAATTTCATCGGTGGTTGCCCCAGTGCAGACAGTTATTCTTCTGCTGGTTAACCGGATATGAAGTGGTCCAGTCGGAGTTTCTCAGTCAAATCCAAGGTTGCCTCATCCATTCTTTCCAACAACTTCTCCTTTGGCAACGGAGAGTTCCGATCAGCTGGGCCTGACACCAAGAAAACACGATTGGCAATATCCATGGCAAAGACTTGCTTCATGGCATTCCAAACACCCATGGCTACCCAAGGTACTGGATATAGTACCAAGGCATGTAACCGTTCTGGGTACCGCAATTGCAAGTCCTTAGTGACAGTGTGCACAAATCGGACCATCATGTAGGCTGGAGCATTGGCCCAACCATCCCCAGGGCGAAGGTCAATCACGACAGTCATCTTCTCCTCTGACGACCGATCCAGCTTTCGATCCAAATAGAAACTCAATACAAGGCTGTAAAAGTCAGCGTACGCAACTTGGCGATTGATCATGGCAGGAATAACATGTAATATTTTGAAGCCGTCTTTGTCTGTAATATGTTGCCCGTCTGCATTCTTGGGCATGAAAATAATCTGTGGCAATGCCCTCTTCTTGTCATCATCTGAGATTGTAGCTTCCTCTCTGGTCTCACTTGCCGCGGCTTCAGAAGTTTCTACATCCTCGGGAGGTTTCTCTGACTCTTCTTCTCCTTCCTTGGAATCAGATACCTCCATATCGTAACTCACCTTCTTGGGTTCTGCATTCTTTGCCTTCTCTTCCTCCTTTTTGAGTTTATCTGCCAACTCCTTGGCCCGTTGGATAGAGGCCTGCACTTGCAAAGTTTTCTCAATGGAAAACTTCCAATCCTCTTCGTCTGAAGTTTTTTCGTTTTCATCATGTTGATAATCTAGGCCATAACAACTCCTCCAATCAAGGTAATCCTCCAACATGGCTTGCGCATCTTCTTGAAGCTTGTTGGCATCTGTTTTTGGCCCCTCGCAAGCTCGAATAAATCTCTTCACTTCTGCCTCGGTGGCTTCTGGGAATTCCGTTTTGAGACTGCTTTCTATTTCCGACATTGTAATGTTTGCTTATGTAGCAAATTGTGGAAACAACGTTCCGGTTGTGAGATCTTGGGCTTGGCCCAAAAGAGTGAGCGGTCATTTCCTGGGGGCATTCCACGCTGTGCGATCACGACTCAAAGGACTACAAAGATACTGGTCGCTGATACAAACCTCGACATGTGGGAACACATCGGGAGGTGGTGGGGTGATATGATTGTGTCTTCCAACGTCTGCGATCCTACACCTGGATCATAGATTCATGCCATTTCCAGCTCAACCCCGAGCCTTACGAACCGAGGTGAACGTATGAGCTGATGTTGTTGGGACGAAGACGATTCATGCTTCACTTGCAAGGGCCCTTAGCATGTTTTGCGCGTATCATGGATGCTACAAAACTTGCAATGACACCAAGTCGTCGCCATGTTAAATGTGAAAGAATTGTCGACAGCGACACTAGAATGAGACAGGAAAAGAGAAGAAACCAGGATACAAGATATGATTCTATGCAACACATGTTGTGTCCTCAATGTCGCCTGGGTTCTTGTTGGTCTCGTTATTGTATTGAAACTGCCGCTTTCTTGGCAAAACCAATTTCAATTCCATGAGGTGCCAACAAGTGATGAAGATCGGCATTGTAGGGACGGAAAAAATTGTCCAAAAATTCTCGCTCGCGGTCAGTTGGGGCCGAATAGTTGTGGAACTTCCCACTGTCACCGATTTCCTCGACGTTAAACTCATGTGGTGCCAGTCCGGCAAAGTCCAAAATGCGGTTCATTGCGGCCTAAGTGTCGGCCTTGACATCATCATTGTCCACCACCAACAGATAGTTCTGGACCAGCGCTTCCTGAGATATCCCCCATAATTCACTCAATGAATCTATCCAATGTGTGAGCTGCAAAGCATACAGCCCACGACCAAGAATGGCTGGCATAATGTCTTGTGGAGTCGAGATGTTCTTTGCTTGGTTGTCCCTTCTCGTCCTTTTCCATTCTCCTGTCTTCCACACTCCGTCGTGATATTGTTTCCAGGCCTGAAATGCAACTTCCTTGTCGAGTCCAGGGAACACCCCTGATACCTCAAGCTTTTCACGTTCCGACACAATCATCTCGTAAAACTCGCCATCGGTTCCGTTGATTCCTTGCCTGAATTTTCGCAACTTCATCTGATACTGGGAGAATGCGCGTTGCGTTGGGTTTCGCAAAATCACCAGAATCTTGACAGGCTTTGGGAAGACACACGCCAACCGCTGTGGGATGAAGTGGCTCTGCCAGAGATACTTGGGAGTTTTGTCCACGAAGAATTGGTGAGGTTTGCAGTTCTTGCATTGACTGTTCAGCTCTTTGTACTCTCTTCAGACTTCACATTGATGGACAACGCCACCCTTTACATTAAGGCTGTTGTCCAATATATGTGCTTCTCGTCTAAAATCTGCAACACCAGGATGCTGTCCCAAGATGTGTAACATGAAGGATGTACCTCCCTTTTGAGCGCCAGGAATAATCATCCCAGGGACATAATCGGCCAACTCTTGTTCTTCTTCGATACTGCAGGGGATGCATTCATCCAAGCGATCGTAGAAGGATGATGTTTGGTTTGTGCCACCAAGAGAAAACGATAGAGACAGTTCCTCGTTCTTCTTGACAACCTTGTTTGACACCTTGTTATTGGACGAGTCAGGCAGAGGAAAGCTCACTTCAGTGTAGTGGAAGTGAAGCCATCCACCAAGAGCAACTATCACCCAAATCATCTTCCAAAACACTCTGGTGACATGTTGCTGTCTTGCTAGCCCTCTTTCATTGTCACAAAGTCTCCCCATGACTTTTGGTTTCGAGACGAATGTTGGAACACAAACACAAATAATGAAATAGACGCAGTGTAGGTCAGTAGGAGTGACAGCGTCTAATAGATCATGCTTTGGTTTCCCGAACGGACATCATGACGAACATATGACGAAAAGACCCTTTCGTCATGAATCGCCCTGGAGGTCTGATTAACCTAAGCCCATGACAACAATCCAACTATCACTCCGATAAGGTTTCATTCTCATCTCCAACCTGGCAGTGAACGGAGCATCAGACCAAGGCAGAGACCCAACCACAGGAGAGCCACTGAAACAGGGCACTCGCACTTTGTGAAAGATCCTGGCGAAGATCTTTTGGCGACCAGTCGGCAGTCGCCAGTCCCTTGTCACAAGTAGGAGAGAGATACTACCGTAAGCAAGGCCCTATTTATTCCGATCTCCACACAGCCTGTTTTGCTGATGCGATGGATCATCAATCATCATCTATCAATCATCTAGCTAGCAGTTATTACGTAGATGCTTTGTTAATATGTTGAGCGGCTGTTGCCATGCATTCATGTGAGTTGATTGTATCTCTTTTTTCTGTGTATCTTAGTCAAATCCATTGAGTCGACCTTCCCTGGTCTCGTTGTTCTTCTATTTCTTATTTACAGCAACAACCAGTGGCGTTGGGATCTTGCATTGCGGATCGATCCGTCGTCAAACCATCCATGACCGCATCTACGTCGCAGTCGTCCTGGGTGTAGGACACCTTCCACATGGGATCCCAGTATTGCGCCTTCATGCGTCGAGTCTGTTCCTCATCGTCAACGACGACTCCCCACTCTGCCAAGTCACAAACATAAAGGTTTTGGGATCCTGTGTAGCAACAAACATCATCAACAATGAAATGTTTGGCTGACAGTAGCAAACAAGAAAATGTGAGTACCAGAACGTTGGGAGTACAAGACTGGTCGCAACCAACAAAAAAATGCCAACGTACCATGAAGCCCAAGGGTTGCACCACTCTTGTAAGCACATCCTCCGCGGGGACTCTTGAGGAAACAAATGCGCAAGTTTTCCACAACCTTCTTTCGCAGCTCCTCAAGGGAAGCTTCTGGGTATTGCCTCAAAATACTCTTGATGATCTCAGAGGCAACGTCTGCACAGCTCCATCCATAGCCGTAGACGTCTTCTGCATTGGTACTTCCCCCAGGGAACGATCCTGGGTTGGAGAAAACAATTTCAATGTCCACGCCGTGGAGCCAAATCGCTCTGGCCATGGCTTCGAGGTAAGCAGTGGGCCATGTAGTCCCCGGCATTGCCATCTTGGTGCCTGGCACGCACATGGGTCCAAGATCCTGAAGCGTCATGTGAATAACATCTCTGGCCGCGTCGATCATGGCGACAAAGGCATCATCACTTGGACGTGCCTTTTTCAATAGGGCTCCATACCTACCAACCGTGATGATAGGAATATGATCAGCATCCAATGTGGGTGGTACTCGCTTGAACAATAGCTTGGATTCCTTCCAATCTGGTGGGAATTCCGCCGCCTTGTTCTCAGGAAATTCACTGACTGTAACTCTTGCTCTTCGAGGGACTTCCAGAGCGTCTGGGACATGCCTGTCCACAAAAGTTCCCCATTTCGTAGACTGCTTCCTGACAATGTATTGCCACTGCGTATTGGCGTATCGATGAGCGTCCTTGGCAGGGCCACCTTCCAACTCCAGACTAACATCAGTGACTGGATTTGTTCGCAGGTAATGTTGATCATAAAAGTTTTGACCACCAGTCCACAAATACTTTCCATCCACTGCAATGATCTTCGAGTGGTTCCAACTGACTCCCTTTCTCCAGGATCCGACCCACAGCTTGATTTTGTCCTTGGCGTCGGGTGGCAAATCCTTGGTAATCTCCCGAATCACAGTCGTACAATTGACGGGCGATCCAACAATATTACCGAACATCATTCGGATGATGATGTGTTCTCCGAATTTCACAGGACGTTCACAAATTTTGTTCAGGCCCTTTTTGATTTCTTCCAAAAAGAGACCATCCGGAGGGGCTAGACTAGTCACATCGCACCAAGATTCGGTACGGGACAAAATCTCCCCCATCTTCTCTGGTAGCCAATCATCATGATGGGGTGGAGGATCCAATGTCTCGGTTCGCACAAAGGCGTCTCGGGGAGTGACAAACATCTCCCCTACAACTTTTCCCTTGGTGACATTCCAAAGTTCATGATGATGGTGATTGTGGTGCTTACGAAGGAAGTCGTAAGCTGCCTTTCCGACATGCGACAAAGATTCAGCACTGGCGTCTTCGACTTCATCTCCGGACGACTCGTCGTCGTCGACTTTGTTTCTGAAGCATTTGAAAATTGGCATGTTATATTTGATTTGTGTTTGAGTGTTGTCTTGATGTTAATTTTATGGCTTTCCAAAGTTTATGTCTTCCAAAGATAGAATCCGTTGAGGGAATTCTCTTCTTTTCTATTTTCTAGTTTCTGTCGTGGCGCCAAGGGCCAGTCTTGGAAGTTCCTTGGATTCCACGGATATATGTTGTGACGTCATCAGACACGAATCCTCAGCTTGTAAACTTGACTCAAATTGGAGAGACGGCGTCAGAGATAGTCTTGACAACATATAATGCTTAAGCTACAAAGAGTACCACTTCCACTTTCTTCCTAATGATGGTAAGTTTATTATGTAGTATCTCTATCTTTTCTTTCTGGCTATCTGCAGTTGTTGTCCACAAGCAAGAGTGGAATGCATGGTTCGGTGTGGGACGCGACGACGGCCCTAACATGGCTAACATGAGAAGCTGCAGATTATTGGATTTCCATTGTGCCCCTTCTCCTTCTTGCTTGGATGACTCCGAACCATGGAAGAAATCTTGTCAAATTGAAATGTTCCTAGATCTTCGATATTGTACCAGTATCACCAGCGAGCATCTACCGGTAGTTTCCATGGAGAGGGAAACCTTGTACTAACGTTGGTGTTAAGAGTTAGAACAAAAACCAACACCTATTATTAAGAAAGCTTTGGAAGAAAGCACTCACAAGTGCTTCCAGTCACTGGTAACAAGCATGAGGCACTAAGGTCCTCATCTTAACGACATCTACGATATGGTGCCTATAGCACCAGTTAGAGTCATCCTGTATGAATATCTTCCTTCAAACGAGTAGTAACAGTTGCTACAATATGACCAGGTTCTGTATTCACTTGCTATGGAAATCAACAAGAACGAGCATTCTATAGTACCTGCTGTCATAGGTGTATCATCATAGAAAAGGAAGCTCATCCGGGAAGTCTACAAAAATACTGTGGTTCAAACCGTTGCTGCTTTCAAAAATCTTTCTCCCGACGCAATCCTTCTTCGGACCGCCCAACCCCTATGGCAACGTCCCTCTAAGGCACCAAATCTTATTGGTCAATCCAGCTTGCGAAAAATTGGGGCACGCTCGAATTTTCCACTGGGCGCGGGTATACCATGGTAAAATTTATTGTCTCGACGTTTGTGCGAGGCAGAAATGATTGGTCTCATTCTTCGACAGTCCGCTAGGAATCACAGCGCACAGTGCAAACGGAGCAGACTTTTTATTGTGGAAGATGAGCAATAACATCCTGGAATGTACCGTTTGTGATCGAACCTTCGCCACCAAAAAGGCTCGACATCAGCACTTCATGTCGAAGCATCATTACAGGTACGGTCATGTTTGCGAGTACTGTTTGAAGGTCCTCCAAACAGCCAATGGCTTGGAACGTCATACACAAGTCAAGCATGATTCGGAGTCTTTGACAGAGAAGTTTGACGTCGTAAACAATCATGATCACGGCGATCCCTATGATGGCATCGACGGATATTGGGTTCGACGATTCAAGTACCGTTCCACCGGCAAGAGTTTTGGCTACTTTCAATGCCCTAGCTGTGACAAAGGATGGATGTCGGCTCACGCATTTTCGCAGTACAAGCAAGGATGTCAAGATTGCGAGCGAAAATGCTTGCCTTGTTGTCTATGGAGGAATAAAGACAACGGAGGTTTCAGAAGTGTGGAGGACTATGCCGATAACAAGCCTCATGATCAAGGTCGTTGTGAAGCATGTCGTCGAGGTGTTTGTCGGAACGTTCGGCGTTGTTAAGTGGGTTATTAAACCAAAAATTTGACAGTTTCATTCAGAGAACTCGCTATAGCTCAGTTGGTAGAGCGGTTGACTGTAGTGGCATACAGCCTATCAACCGGTCACTGGTTCGATTCCTGTTGGCGAGACTTCTCTTTTAGCCTTCTTTTTGAGCCGTGATTGTTTTAGTCTTAAGATGAAGTGATTTATGTTGTGTTTTGTTTTTGTAATCTAGGTGACCAAGAAGCACCATGTCGTTGTTCAGCCGGTGAATGGAGACTTTTGTATCATTTCTCTCCCCCACCAGGACACTGACGGTGCGAGTACGAGTACGTGTACTACTGTACGACAGTCTCGTACGGCTACACTTGCGCAGAAGGGTGGTGATTTTGGCGCGAGTTATAATCCCAACATTTGTGGTGAATCCAAGAATCCTAAATCAACCATGAAACAGCAATCAGAACATGTAGAAACAACAATAACGGAAGTCGACTGTTTCGATGTAACGGTTCTTGATCCTATTGATGCACTAAAGTTTCGATTGCCCTGTGGAATCGCGTTGTTGTTTGCTGAAGCACATTCCAAAATTTCTGGCCGATGCTTTGAATGGGGTGACGATTATTGCATTTGATTGGGTCCCAAAAAGTCCTCCTTCCCCTCAGTGTTGGAGCCGGAAAGCGTGACGATATTGGAAGGGACTAAGTGTGGTAGTCGAGGATGTACCTTGGTAGTCGGTGTAAGAAAATACCACTTGCCGTCTTTTGGTTCACCATTGGAGACTCAACTCCATACGAAAACAGTTTCAGCAGTGCCCTTGCCCTGTTCTTTACTCACTACATTGAGTGTATGGAACAGCCGGGAGGTGACTTTTCCAACGAATATTCAGCCCTGTTCCTGGATTTTGCCAAACCATGGCAAGAATCCATTCGGAAATCTCACCTTGGAAGGGACATTTTGGAGTACCTCGATTCCATGGAAAAGACACATTTGCAAGAGTTTCGAGAGACCTATGCATTGTTCGATAAACAACGAATGACTAGTTTTCATGAGGTAGTACTTCAGCAACGCCACGCTGCGTGGTGCAGGGCGAACAAGTGACATTGGAAAGCGGAGATGCAACTTCGGAAGATTCTCAATTTTCCCTTTGAAACAGAAGAGTAGTATCTGAGAAGATTTACGCCTCCCAAACCCTCGTTGGATGTGGAGACACTTGGCCTGGAAGATGGACTTCAAGATGTTTTGGAAGAAAAGCGAGAGCAACTTGAAGTGAATATCAAGTCAGCTATTTCTTTTGCAGATTGTGAGGTCATGACGTGGGAGTACGGTGCTGAAGTAAACGTGTTGGATCGTGAGCAGTACTTTGTCAATTACGGCGTGGAGTGCCCAACTAGCGCAAAGATCCGAGACTCCCGTCTCAAGAGAAATGGGGTTCCAGCTGTGTTTTTTGCTGCAAGTGAAGTTGATATCGACGAAGATGAGTATGAAGGTACTAGCTCCCGTTGCAGTATTAGTGAAGACAATGACGTGGGCACGACAGCATCAACTGGTTCTCCCAGGGAAGAAACGCCTAGAAACGATAGTGGCAGTGACAACTCCGAACAGGATGTGTCAGCAGTTTCCCAAGAAGAGCCTGTTTATTGTGCTCAAGTTGCTGATACGGTTGCTGATTCGGTTGCCGAATCTTTACAAGAGCACCCTCCTGTCGATCCAAAACGAATTGTTTAGGGGAACCGATCAATATTGTGATACTCGAGGAAACAAGTGGTATCATTCCCTCATCCTTCGTGGTGTCCACCATGAGCATCGCAAGCTTCTTTCCTCTGAAGATCAAACGTATTCTTTAAATAAGTTGGTGGATTGCATTGTGTCAGAGACCGAAATGACCATGGTTCATTGGAGAGAAGAGACAGATGGCAACCAAGAACGATTGGTTCCTCTCACTAGAGAAGGACAACATCAAGTGGTGGTTCGACACTCCTTGTCACAAAAATACCCAGAGTTTCTAGTGAAACCATTTCATCTCGACGCGCTGTTGGTAAAGTGACATAGAAATGGGATAGCTAAAGTGGTTCCAAGACTACACCGATATGTTAGGATTCATGCTAAACGGAATCGTTGTCTCTCTAAAATCTGCCAGATAGTCCTTCCTTTCATTATCGTACAGTACAAAGTACAACCGTATCTTTTCGCCTGGCCCAATGTTCGCGCCAACTTCATTGTCCGATAACAAGAGTATCTGCTTTATCGGACATAAACGGACAATGAGAACCAAGCCGCCCCTCCAGCCACCGACCACCAACCTATTCACAAAAAGAGAATAGAAGCGAATTGGCAAGAAAATGGCGCAGCAATACCAATTACAGCACGATGATCGCAGAGTGAGAATCAAAGAAATAGCCTCATCTCTACTCGAAGTCCAAATGCAGCCGGAGGCTTTGGATATATTGAGGCACGTTCCTGCGGCAACTCAAGATCGCTTCAACTGCCTTTGTCTACTGCGCTTTGTCGGTGCTCCGCAAGGACCTCCGTCAACGTCTCATTGGACCCCGGAGGCTCTGGTGTATTGGAACGATTTGGAAGCTTCGTCACCCAATCGCATGTGGAATACGTCACAGAGGTGGTTGGGCTTCTGCTGCCAAGGGTGTAGACGGGCTAGTTTGCAGGAAACCAATGGACCTACCATTACCCCCTACACAGTCTGGGTGGAAGTCCCTTCAAACCCGAAACTCATCGCTCCGTTTAAAAAGAATGTGATGACAGCGCTCTGGCATTGTATAGGGCATGTCAACTCTTGCTTCTTGAGACATCCTCCTCTGGCTGCTGAATATCCTATTCAAGACAATAAACATCTGGACGCCTTCTTACTTCTGTATGCGAAAGCACTTGTATCCACCTTTCATCAGAATTCCATTCCAATGTCATTACAAAGTCAAAGAGCACGCCAACAATACATTGTTCAGCAGCGGCAGCAGCAGCAACAACAACAACAACAACTGGCACAGCTGGAACGTGAGCGGCTGCTACGCTTGCAACAGCAGCAAGCAGGACTGTATCGCGAGAACATGCAAAGTCAGGAAGAAATGCGACAGCAAATAATACAACAGGCTAGAATGCAAGAACTGCAACAACAAGAGTTGCGCCGTCAAACTCTGCAGGCTATCCAACAACGACATTCCCAACAGCAGCTCCAACGACAAAAGCAGCAATCTCCACAAGGAGTCCCAAATACTTCGACAGGAGGCCGTCCTATCAAGCGGAAATATACAAATTTCATTGCGACTTCATCGGAAAAAGAGGATCTGTTTACAGGGCTTCAACCGCATTTGGATGCCGTTTCGGATCGCAGTCGTCCAACACGAACAAGTATTTTTCATCGATTTCCTCAGTTGTGCGGGCCCAGCGTTTGTGGGCGCATCTCGTTTCCACTTTTGCTTGTGTTACAGCATTACGCACTCCAAGTACAGATGCACCCCCCATGCATTCATTATTCTCTTGTTTGTGTGCATTGTAATGAAAAGTTTCATTTCCGAAACTCCTTGGCGCCAGATAAAGGTGTGCATCATGCCCTTGTTCAAATGAGCCAGGATTTTGTCGTAAATCACTTGACTTCTTGTGGACATACTCCCGCTTGGGTGGTAAAAACTTTCCAACGAAAGCTGGATTCGTTTTCAGCTGCTAACTGGTCAAGCTTCCTAAAGCGCATTCACAAGGATTCCTATTCTTTGATGAAGGAAGAACAATCGAAAGCCAGCGCAGCATGTGAGAAAGTCACTTCCCAGCGGCATCCCTGGGAAATGGACTGTTTCCGTATGGCTGTACAGAATGAAGCCTCACTAGGCTTGGATCTTCCAAATTGGGTACAGAAGATGGACCCCGAGGTGGATGCCGCATGTCCTCTTATTTCCGAAAATGAAGCCAGCTTCGTCATTTTTGGAAACGAACTTTATCGAGAGGCACCGGGGAACCAAAGGTTTCGTGCCCTTATGTTGAAGGTGCGTCACGAGTATCTCCAACTCCCCACACCTGAAGAACGGGAGGTAGCTGCCAGTGAATTACTGGAGCACATTCTGTCCTCAGGGTCAGGGTCGTCGAAGATGTCCATGGTCCGATGGACGGCGGATGAAGATCCAAAGTTTGTCCCATTGCCCGAAGAGGAATCCATGCGAATCATTCGACAAGCACTGGAACGAGGTTTTCCTGAAGTGCTCCGATCAACCATAAATCCGGCAAAAGAGTCTCGGGTGGTGGAGGTCGAAACTGTCCCGATGTTCGGTGTTGTGAATGATGTGGTCCGATGGGATTCTGAATCAAATGGTTCCGAAAGGATATTGCTGAGGCAATCTCATGTTGTGGAATCACGGTCTGAATGGTCCAAAATAGCCAATCCTACTCCTAGGGACATCGCAAAAGCAGTGGAGGACATGTTTGGTGAATCGTGTCCTCTTGAACGAACTCGACAGCAGTCCTTCGACTACGAAGAGGTTGAAGAGCCCCCACCCAAGAAAGCTCGTGTGGACCAAGAATCGCCTCCGGCTGCGGCTCCAGCTCCGCCACCTCCACAGAAGCAAAACAACAATGCCGTCATCGACCTTTCTCTGGATGACGATGACGAAGGCAAAGAAGAGCAGACTAACGCAATGGAAGAGGATATACCCAATGATAGCGCCTCTGCACAACAAGTTCGTCCACGGGACCATGCTGGGAGCAATGGACGTGGGAAGGATTTACGACTTGTGCAAGCACAAACTCTTTGCAACAACAGCACTAGCGAAATAGCAGGGAACAAAGAAAGGGAAGGTGAGGGAGCTGCCCCAAACAAGGAGATTCCTGAGGTATTGGGGAATGGACTCGGGAAGAATATGGCTTCCTTGAGAGCCATCATTGCAGCAGAGGGTACGCAACGTAATGACGACAAGACACCTACTGACACGCAGGAGAAGCAATCTGAAAAAACTCCAAAGGAGGTCATTGGAACGCAACGTGACGGCGATAGGACTCCTGCGCAAGCACGGACAGAGCAAACACAAAACACTCCAAGGGATGTACATGGTGCGCAACGGGACGACGGCAATCCTTCTCCTGAATTACAGACAGAACAAACACAAAACACTCCAATTGAGCTAGACGGCGCGCAACGGGACGACAGCAAGCCTTCCGCTGAACTACAGGCAGAGCAAGCACAAAACACTACAATCGATGTAGACGGTGTGCAACGAGATGACGACAAGACTACTGCGGAAACGGCGGTAGAGCAATCAGAAAGTACGCCTATGGAAGTAGATGGCGTGCAACGTGAGAACGGCAAGCCTTCTGCGGAAGCACACACCGAGCAAACACAAAACACTCCAACCGAGGTAGACGGTATGCATAGTGATGATAAGTCTCCTGCGGAACCACCGGCAAAACAATCTGAAAGTACGCCAATGGAGGTAGATGGTGGGCAACGTGGCGACGGCAAGCCACCTATGGAACCACAGACAGAGCAAACACAACACACTCGAACCCAGGTAGTTACTGCCGGTGTATCCAAAGTGACAACGGACGATGGGGACGTTTCCGAAAGGACACCCACTAGAAACGGCGTTGACTCGACAGAGCAGGAGTCTCAAGGTCATCCTCCTTCCGAGCCCAAGGAAGTCGAGGTCAATGCGAAACGTCCGTCTGCAGCGGAAGGAACAAACCAGTCCGGTCCAAAAGGAGGAACAGAGGTTCACCAAACCAGTAAGAATACCGCCCACCCCGACCCACCAGGAGAAAAGGAAGTACAACAGGAAAATGCCGTACCAACCAAAGATGCAGGAGAAAAGGAAGTACAACAGGAAAATGAAGTACAATTCGAAGATACCATGGTGACTGAAGCCCTTTCTCCTGAGTTGCCATCCACGGACCAAGTCATGGTCGATGTCACCAACCAAAGTGGCTCTGCAGAACCTTCTACCAACCATGGTGTGGCCTCCAAGAACGGCCAGACCAATGTGGAGGAGGAAGAGGACTCCAGTGACGATGAACCGTTCATTAGTCCAAAAATAATGGCCACCACGGCTTGGACTGTATCCCAGGAACCAGTTAACGAGGACGATTCGGATACAGAAACCGATGATTCGATTGGTACAGGTGCCAGAAGAGTGATTCAGACAGCAGGGGAAGATGCACGAGGGCCGGCACACCGATTAATGACACTCATTTCTCGCAAGAAGAACAGGGACTCAGGAAAGGACAAGACCAAATCCAAGCCGACCCCAAAAGCCAAGGCTTCTACAGCCGTAGTACCTCCGAGTACAACAGCTACCACAGTTGTGGGGTCACAAAACGACCCTGTGGAATTGTTGGAATCCAGCAGCGAAGAAGAGGTCTTGCTCAATATATAATGTTTTGACATGGTTAGGAATGGGAGGTACTAACTAGCCACCGGTAGGTACCCAGCATCAATGCATCCTATTATTAAGGGGTAAAATAATACATCTACGACGAGATGACTCCGTTCATATCCTACAGTTTATTGTTTGTAGCTGGTGGCGACTTCTGTATTCCAATGCTGAGTGTGGTTGCGATGCGTTGATTCGTTTACAGTTAGCTAAACAACCCCTTCTTCTTTTCTGGATTGTCTCTCAAATCCCGGAGTTGCTGGATCAATTCCGTTTCTTTGGGACTCAGTCGCTTGGGAATATCCACCTTGATGGTGACATAATGGTCTCCACGTTGCTTGGCATTTCCTAGTTTGGGTGCTCCATTGTTGCGCAAGCGCATAACTTGTCCCGGTTGTGTTCCGGGAGGAATTTTGATGGTAACTTCTCCATCGACGGTTGGTGTCTTGAGTTGGCTTCCCAACAGGGCATCTAGATAGCTAATGGACTCTTCGGAATATATTTCGGGGCCCTCTCGGCGGAATTTTGGATGTTCCTTGACCTTGAGGAAAATGTACAAATCTCCCGGTGGTCCTCCGTTGGAGCCAGCATCTCCTTCCCCTCGGACCCGCAGTTTGTTGCCATCTTCCACACCGGGTGGAATGTTGACCTTGATTTGCTTTTTGGTCGCCACGACACCCTTTCCTTTGCAGGTATGACAATGCTTCTCAATGACTTCTCCTGTCCCCTTGCATTTGGAACAGGCTTGTTGGGTTTGAATGTGACCCAAGGGAGTTTGTGCCACTTGTACGGTGACTCCGGCTCCATTGCACGCTGTACACTTCTTTTTGGAACTTCCCGGCGCAACACCATCACCACCACATGCCTTGCAATTCTCATCATGCCGAATGGTAACCTTTTCTTCTCCTCCAAATACACCGGTCTTGAAATCAATGGTCAAATCATATCGCAAATCATCTCCGGGTATGGGCCCCTGTCGACGAGCCGCTGCTGCGGCACCAGCGCCACCTCCCATACCACCTCCAAAGAAGGATCCAAACAAATCTCCCAAATCCACTTCTTGTCCAAACGGATTGCCGCCTCCAAAGGGATTGGCACCCCCAAAGGGATCACCCCCGGCAGCCCCATCGGGTACTTCTTCCGCGACGGCACCATATCCAAACATGTCATACTTTTGTCGTGTTTCGGAATCTTTGAGAATTTCATAGGCAAAACTAACATCCTTGAAACGTTCTCTCCCTTCTTCGGAACCTCCTTGGGAAGCGTCTGGACAAACGAGGGATCTTATGTGAGCCAATCAACCAACAACAACTAAGAAACAAACAGATATCCTACCTGGATGATATTTCTGTGCCATTTGACGAAATCCCTTTTTGATTTCTCGGTCGGAAGCATCTTTGGAAATTCCTAGACACTGGTACAAGTCTCGTTTGTTCCAATTGGTATCCCACTCTTCCTTGTCGTCGACGTCAGCATTGTCAGAGGACATGAAAAGAATGGTAGTTGTTATTCTTTTGGGAGACATGACCACGGTAGAAGCAGTAGGCAACGTAGTGGAGGTGGATGGTGCTGTCGGACCAGGCGAGGCCAGAGAAGCAGTCGTAGAAAATGGTAATGTGGCTACGGAAAGAAAGGCTTGACTGGGTTGGCACCAGGCCAACAGTGACAACCACAACCACCCAAACACAAAGGAAGATCCTCTCATGGAACGAAATTGCTTCATGTCTCTAGAGGAGTGAACGGTGGTTTCGTTGTGGGAGAATGGTGCTGTGTAATAATACAATACAGGTACTCGTAGTCAGCAACCAAGGGCAACGAGGACAATGGATTTCCTCCCTTGGTGGTTGGTGTCCAGCCGCAGACCGCAATGCCGTCTCCAGGGATTTCCACGTGGAATGGGCTTTCGCCAGAACTTCTTCAGGTCTAGTTTAGTACCCAAGGGCTACGTTCCCACCGGCTTCTTCCTCGGTGTGCATGTGTCATGGTGTGTCGTGTACGAACATACTTCTATACGGCTCCTTGGGTTTGTACCAAGGTTCTATGCGCTACTAGTCAGATCCCGGTGTTGTTGTAGTTGTGATTCTTGTCACAGTTCATCGAGACCAACACTACGAGTATCTACGAGTATCATTACAAGTAATAGACTTGTGGTGAAGCCATCATCATCATGGCGTATAGCAAAGTGTTGCATTGTGGAAGTACTACCGGCAGTACGACGAGTGAGTACGAGTACTACCGATACCTTGCATTTCTGAAACTGATGATCCAGCGAGCGTCCCCTCCAAACCACCACCATGGTGGTGTTTATAAATGCTTGAGGTCATCACCATGATGTCCACGTCTTGCCAAAAACGGGAATGCCAATGTTAGTAGCACTATTATACCCTTTTACACTGGATGGGGGTAGTTTCTTGAATCTTGGTTCATTACTACTTTTGGTTCGTGAACGAACCTCAATCGCACCATGATCGGCGGAGGGGTTAGCGAACAGCACTCACAGTTGGTTTCGAGTTCTTCCACTACCGGTAAGTACGATGATGATAATGTTGTTGTGGGTGGTGTTTAATTTGCTCACAACGACGGTGGTCGGTGGTGGTCGGTGGAAATCGGCGGATTCTTCTGGCTGTTGTTTTCTTGTTAGTACCAACAACAACAACGCTTTCATTCTTTCTATCGTAGAATTGTTGCAACAAGTGCCCTCTCATATATGCCCATGTGAACCGAAATGCTCCGGGGGATAAGGAAGCGGCGCAGTAAACCCACACAACACATCAATAAGTAACGTGCTTTGGCGATCCTTCTACCGTCCTCCATCACAACAACAACAGTCAGTTGGAGTCTCCACTCAAGACCCTCGTGGGTTTTGGAGGCACAGGGAGTCAAGACTCACAGAACAGCACTTTTCATCACAATTGGTTATCCTTGAGAGACAATAGACAAGCCACCGGTACGTGTATCCCTTTTAGACGAGCCACAATCTCCCAAACCGAACGAAGAATCCACTTTCTTACAACATGCTCTTGCTGTTGTTGTTGGTGCTGCTGTAATAGTCATTTGATCCAACAACAGTATTTTTGAAGATCAATGGTTCCAGGCATGACCACCATGGCAATGAATAATAGAAGCAAGGTTCTCTTTGTGATGGATGAGCACCACTCCAATCCAAAAGAACAAGAACCACAATGTTGTGACCTACAAGACAAGGCAGGACAACAACTCCTCCAAACACACATGGAATATCTCCGTGTCCTTGTCGAACAAGGCCATCATTCTCTCACCTGTATGGGTTCCATGACGTCCTATGCCAACAAGAGTTCGTTGCGATCTCAACTCTGTTGTATGGAAAAACACCTAGAGCAAGATTGGACTGATGGAACGGAAGATATCACGGAAGTTCTTCTTTCTGACTCGAACCATCCGTTTGATGAAAACTTTGTGTTTGAAGTGGAAGAAGAACAACACTTTTTGGATCACATGCAACGATACCAGGAAGAAGAAGAAGCCAGTTTGGAACTACTAGAAAAGGAAACAACTGCCAGGTCTGGTGCTGCTAATACTACAGCAACCACCGCTCCAGCGGTTCCTACTAGTCTGATTTGCATTCAAGTGGATGAGGATAGTGACAAGACTGTCCCATTACGAGGCGCTCATGAAACCTGGCAAGCGATTCGATATGATTGCATCTTGCAGACAGAATGCCCCTGTTGTCAAACCCCCTTGCATGTATTGGAAGATGCCGAATACGTCGTGTGCATGGATTGTTGGCAAGTGAGTTTGGTACAAGAAGCCGTTGCAGGTATTCCATTGGAAGGGGACGACTTGAATGACAAGTTTGGGGTAGCGTTGGGTATCAAGAGTGAAGAAGTACTTCGATGGATTCAGGGCTCGCATCGAGAAACATCGTTTTTGAGTCTGTAAGAGAGAAAGAGAGAGATGGGTGCAATAATAGGCGGGGCGAGCACTCCATCCTCGTTTTGGGGGAAAAAGCTACATTTCTACTAGTCTTTTTGTACATCTGTTTTAGCACGACAATTGCATTTCCTATTATGTGTTGCTCATTGTTCATGACTCACGGCTCATCCCATGGTTCGAAACGATACTCCAGCATACTTGTAGGGAGTCTCCAACCATTCCGACCCGGGTCCAACCTTGCAGAGTCCACCTCGTAGATTCAATCGAAGAGGATGATCTGGGAGAGCCCCAATCACTTCTTGATCTCCCACCAAAAGAGTACACTGGTTGGTTTCCAACACGTTAAACATGTGTTCCAAAGCATCCGGTGACCATGTATCGTCTTCTTCTTGTTGTTGTTGTTGACCTTGTTCCAAGGCAGGGGGCAAGGCAAGACAAGAACCACGATGCAATGCTGCACAAACGGCAGACCCAAATCCAAAGGAACTGGACAAGTTGGTTGCCACTCCAATCACATCTTGCTCAACCAGGCACAAGGTATCCGCTGCAACAGCACCCTCTTGTAGAGCTTGCTGATTGGTATACGCAGCACTGCCACTGCCACTGCCACTATTACTATTCCTACTTCCATGATAGTAGGCATGGGGTTGTTGGTCCGATCCGTCCACCAACTCTTGAATGTGTTCTTCCATATCAAAATCGTCAATGACAATACCACCTCCACTTCCTGTCAACAAATCTTGTAGAAACTCGCCACTCAAATAGGGAAGTGGCAAATTGGTTTCGGCCAAGAATCCTGTGGAATGGGTGGCAATGGCACCTCGTACCTTGGGGAATTTGGCCATCTGTTCCAGTTCGGTGGCTGTGGCATAGTAAACTCCTATCCGATTGCAGGCAAATTGCACCAATAAATTCTCGGGTGTATTTCCCAAGTCACTGACCAAGTAATCTTTGCGATCAAAGCCGTAGAGTTTGAGAAAGCCAGCGAGTGCATTGGACAATTGACTGACTTGTTCATAGGTGTAGGATTGCGTGGGAGACAGAATGGCGGTTTGGGAAGGGAAACGAAGGGCTGTGGCGTCCAAAGCGGCGGCGATGGTTTTGAAGGACATGCTTTTTTGTCTTTGGTACTTGTAGTAGTAGTTGTTGTTGTTAGTGTTGTTGTTGTTGGTGGTGGTTGGTAGTTGGTGGTGGTGCAGATTGTATCTTTGTTGTTGTGGCAGCGGATGTGTTCTCACACGACACCACCATCCAACGATCATCCGCGTGAGATGGACTTGCTGGACCACTTCATTCTCCGCTCCGACATGCGACATTGTACAGACAGACGTAGTGACAGAAATCTTCGACCACCACCACCACCACCACCACCACGTGCTGCTTATAGGAACAACAACAACAACAACAACAACAACAACAACAACAACAACAACAACAACAACAGTAGTAGTGCCGCAGATCCTCTGTCCAACCATAGCAGCAGTAACAACATGTCCACCACACTACAAAATGGAGGAGGTGACTCTGAGAAAGAAGGCAATAATATGGGAATGGGTTGTGAGTATCACACCATTCCTTTAAAGGGAGATTCACAGAGAGAACAGGATCCACAAGCAGAGCAACAACCGAATCATCATCAACAAGAAGATTCTCATGACAACCAAAAGCGTCGACGCAACAATCGTGGACTCCCCAAAAGTGCTTTCACTTCTTCCTTTTCCAGTGAAGGATCCGTCGAATCTCTCACATTGCCTTCTCTCCATGGATCTCTCTTGCGCGTGCATGAGAAACGAGATCCTTTGCGACTCTACGAAGTTGTCAAAGTCTTGGGCGATGGATCCATGGGAAGTGTCAGTAAAGTGCAAAAGCGCTTCAATGCTGTAGGAGGTTCGGCTCGCAAGGAATTTGTCAATCGAGAAAAGCTTCATAATTTCTGTTTTGGAATCTTTGACAATTGTGTCTTGTTTTGTCCTCCCAAAAAGGACGGTCTCGTGGTTGATCCAACCTCGTCTGACGATCCAAGTGGAGATGCTGCTACTGCCGTTGCTGTCAATATCGACAAGGAAAAGGAAACCAGTGTGCGATTCAATCTGCCCGAAAGTCATCATCAAAGAGACCGCCCTTTGGATGCCAAAATCAAGCAACGAAAGTATGCGTCGGCCAAATCCTCTTCCCTCATCAAATACGATCATAAAGATGTCTATTATGCACTCAAATCCATCCATTTGGATCGATGTAAAGATTCCGTCTATCGACAAGAACTCTTGAATGAAATTGGTATTTTGCAACGCCTCGATCATCCCAACATTGTCAAGGCCATGGAAACCTTTGATTTTCACAATCGACTCTATTTGTTGTTGGAACTTTGCAGCGGTGGGGATTTGTATGCCCGCGATCCATACACGGAACATCAAGCCTGTAGTATTGTTCATTCCATTCTGGATGCCGTCGCCTACATGCATACCAAGGGAATTACCCACCGGGATCTCAAATTTGAAAATGTCATGTTTGCGTCACCCGAATCCGACGTTGTCAAGGTCATTGATTTTGGTCTCTCCAAAAAGTATTCGCAGGCAGAGCACTTGCATGATACCGTGGGAACGGTATATACCATGGCGCCGGAAGTCTTGAAGGGAGATTATGATAGCAAGGTATGTCGTTGTGTTTGTCGGTGTGGAACGAGTTTCTGGGGGTCCAGACTTAACATGACTCACATTTCTATTCTTCCAGTGTGATGTTTGGAGTATGGGAGTCATTGCTTTCATGCTGCTTTCCAGTTCACTCCCCTTTTATGGCAAGACTAGAAATCATGTCGTCCGAAAGATTGTCAATGGAAAATACAGTTTCAAGGGACATCGTTGGAAGTCTATCAGTCCCGTAGCCCGTGAGTTTGTCATGGAATGTCTCGTGCGTCAACCCACTCGACGCAAATCCAGTGAGCAAATGTTGGAACATGCCTTTATTCTACGCGACAAGGACAATTCCAAAGCCAAAATTAGCTTTTCACAAATGGATCGAGTACAGGCTACCATTCAGACCTTTGCAGGATACAAACGTTTGAAAAAGTTAGCCTTGTTGGTTGTGGCGCATCGTTCTACCGAAGAAGATATTGGTTTCTTGCGAACACTCTTTAATTCCTTCGATTCCTCGCATGATGGAGAGATTGTCTTGTCCGAATTCAAGGATGCCTTGAATGTATATCATTATGATGAAGAACAGTTGGAGGAAATGTTTGCGGGAATGGATATTGATGGAACCGGCAAGGTCCACTACACGGAATTTTTGGCGGCTACCATTGAAGCGCACGGAGAAGTCTCGGAAGAACGCATTGCCGATGCCTTTGATCGACTCGATTCCGATGACTCGGGATACATTTCCGTGCAGAATATCCTCGACTTTTTGGGTGAAACCATCTCGGAGGAGTTTGCCGATGTGATCATTGAGGAAGCTGATGTTACCAAAGATCATCGCATCTCGTACAAAGAATTCATGGCTCTCTGGAACGAAAAGTGTGATACAGATTTCCAACAAAATCTGCAGGAGGTGAATATGCGTCGGTTGGCTTCCATGGAAGATATGTCGGTGGTATCGGCTGGAACCGATATTTCCTTGGCGGATTCGGATGGTGGCATTTCGGCAGATTCATCGGACTTGGGAGGTGGCTCCTACTTTTTTGGAATGGAAAAGGAAAAGTCGGTGCGAGGTGTGTGGGTGTAATAAGTGTCTTATTACTATTTCTTATAGAGAACAGTGTAAGCAAACGATAGAACATGGAAGCAAAAGAAGCATGGCAACCTACGGCAGCCCAATAAGGTAGTCTGTACGGCGGGTAGAACCTAACAACAATTACTCTCTAACTAATGTATCCTTGGTGGCAATCATGGCCAAGACAAAAACGAGAACACAGGTCGGCCAAGAAAAAGGACACGAATGACATGGCCTCGAACAAGTAGTTGTGGTCACATTACATTTTCTCAATCGGTTTTTCCTCCGGGAATCTTGGCATCAATCCCAACCAAAGAACCATCATCGGAGGCTACCGTCGACTCCCTGCTGATCATTTGAGACATGACCTTGGCCTGTGTTTGTTTGCGGAACATGGCCAGAAACTCGGGGTAGCTAACTGGTAGATCCAAACAAGCAAGGAAACAAAGAAGTGTGAGTTCACACCACGAATACGTCGCTGTTGTCACAAAACAAACATAGCACAAGATACTTACTCTTGCCATCATTATCCACGTCGCTTTCCTTCATCATTTGTTTGATTTCTTCGTTCGTCCAGTCTTTTCCGAGAAAGTCACGAAGATTCTGTTTGGAAATGTATCCCGAATCATCCGAGTCCAATCGATCGAACGCCTCTGCAATACGTTCTTCCTCGATATGCCCTTGAGCTCCCAATGCAGCAGCGATGAACTCTGTGTACATGATGTGTCCATTTTGATTGATGTCCTGGAATGGCAAAGAAAGCAAGGAGGAGTCCATTGTTAGGTTGTGCAACCAAAGGAAGGATAGGGCATCTCCAGATACGACGACGAAGCATACGTACGATACTCTTAAAGATGGATTCCAGTTCGGCCTCGGTGTAGTCCATTTGTTGCATGGCCGTTTGAAATTCTTCATAGGAAATAACACCATTGTTGGCAGTATCAAACTGGTCAAAGAGTTTTCTCAATTCCAGAATATCATGAGAAGACGACCTATGGGCAATCACATTCAAGGCAATCTTCTTCAGCTCGGATGTATGCTTGTAATAGATGAGATTGCCTTGAACGGCTTGGGATGTGGCCAACGTAGGTACACGATCCGACAGTGGGAATTCCTTGGACAGCCACTTGTGCTTCAATGCTTCGCCAGCATCCATACGATCGTCGGGATCCAAAACAAGTAGATGATTCAAGAAATCTTTGGCTTCATCCGAGACAGGTGTCCAATAGTCCTTTTCAAACGAATAGTCACAACGCATGATACGATCAATCATAATCTTTCGTCGCTTGTGGTAAAAAGGTCGATGAGATGACAGAAGCATGTAGGAGATGACACCACAAGACCACAAATCGGCAGCACTGGAATACACTCCTTGAAGGACTTGTGGACTCATACTATAGAGTGTTCCAACCCCCTCATGCATGGTTCCAATTTTGTTGTCCAAGAATTTCTTGCTGAGTCCGACTACACCAACATACAACCGTCCCAACAGAAGCAATCAACCAATATGCAACCAATACGGTGGTGAGTTGGACAACGACGACAAGTGCCACAACATACCCATGTTCCACTACAAAAAAAGAGTACGTACAATCAATCACTTTGATTTCCGCATCATCCGCCTTGTTCTCAAACATGATATTTTCAAACTTCAAATCCCGATGAACAATCCCATGGTCATGCATGTATTTGACGGCCGCAATGAGTTTGGAGGTAATGGCCGCTGCACGCTTTTCGGAATAGGGCAAACGAGTGTACAAATCTCCTCCATCACACAACTCTAGAATGATATAAATCTGTTTCTTGTATGTGTATTGTTCATGGGCCTTGACAATGTTGGGATGATCCTATGATGGATGATGGATGATGGATAGACATGGCAATGGAGATGAGCATGATATTGTGTCATCAACATGAGACAACCAGACCACACAAGACCGCAAAAAGACAACGTACCAGTCCTTTCAAGATATCAATTTCATTGTTGAGTTCCTCTACATATTCGGGAGACACCCGATCCAATTGAATCATCTTGAGAGCATAATCCACCTTGACGTTGCGTCGTTCGGAAAGGGTCGACGTCGTAGACGACTTGCGAGTGATGGTGGCACGTCCCTTCTTTTCTGGATTAAAAGCACTGCCTCCCTCGGTTCCTTCCCGGATCCGCACTTTGGCCACGTGACCCATGGATCCTTCTCCGAGAACTTGGACGACTTCGTACTTGAGATAAACGTCTAGTTTTCGTTCTCGGAGAATTCCTCCATGTACGGATTGGTGACTAGGCTTCTTGGCAGTGATATGGGAGCCATTGCTGATTTCGTGTGTTTGGACAGCTGCTTCTTTTTTCTCATTGTCGTCCTTGTCGTTTCCCAAACAATTTCCCATCTTGTCCAAAGGTGGTGGTGTCGAACTTGTTGTTGTGATGAGTGACTCCAAGGTTCTGTTGAGTCGCGTCGTGTTCTTATTTATATACCGGCAGATGACGAGAGCCACCAAGAGGAGTGTTGTTGTTGTTGTTGTTGTTGTTGTAGAACTGGGAGTACTGTAGTTGTAGTAGTTGTCGTTGGAAGTGGAAGTGGAAGTGGAAGTGGTTCTCTGGAATGAGAATCGAGATGGTTGCACTTTGGACTCCAACAACACACCAAAAGGACGGAAGTGCAACAAACAGGGTACAAACTCGTACTACCTAGCTAGCTACCGGTAGTAGTGATCGTGTATGATGATGTTTATAGATGGGTTTCGGCGGAGGATTCTTAGATACGGGTAACTTCCGTACGAACCGAAGCACTGGTAATAACGGAGGGTATACTCCCAGTAGTAGTTCGGGGGGAAATCGGAACACTTCGTGATGATGACACAGGTTTCAGATTCATCCAGATTCCTCAGATTCCTCAGATACGCGCAGGTTCGTGGGATAGACAATATCCTATCTTGAATGGGTGGGCGTGCTTTTACCCCCTTTACCCCCTTTTGTTCCCCCTGTACATGTCAACGTCGCCAACCATTTGGCAAGTGCCATTATTTTTTATTTTTTGAAAGACCCGTCGTGGCAGGTGGCATTAGTTTTTGTCATCTCCTCGTCCTGCTGCCTACGGTACTTACAACCTGTAACTACTTGCAACTGTAGTGTTCAGATAGGAGTGTCAAAAGGGTTTCATTCTTTTCAATACAACAACACAACCTACAGTAGCATTGGTACTTTGAGTGTTGATTGTTTCTCTGACCAAACAATCAGTCAGAGGTGCAGTTGCATGACCCATACAACCAGGTAGTAGGAAGATTCAAGATTCACCAATCTCTCATTTCATCATGAGTTCCGAAGATCCAACAACAACAACAACAACAACAACAACCGAGCCCAAACAGCCTAACGTTACCGAAACGATCAGCTCGAGTACCAGCACTCCTTCTCTTCCTTCGGTCAGCGAAGTCCCCGTGCCTCTCGTACAGGTACCTACACCGAAGAAGAAGATGGAAATGGTCTCGGCCACGCACAAGTCTCCCCCAGGCCATTTCCGTCTGAATAGTGACCAAATCTCCAACCTTGTCGGAGCCAACAATGATTCGGAAGCTCCTCTCAAAAGTTCCAAGGCTTCCACGGTCCGCAAACCCAGTTTTGTCAAGAACCGCATGACCTCCAAATTAACACCCCATATTCCAGCGGCCGTCGCTCCCCCCGAAGGAGAAGAAAGTGATCGAGTCCGATTGGGAATCTGCGCCATGGACAAAAAGGCGCGGAGTACGCCCATGGCCGAGATTCTCAGTCGACTGGATGAAAAAGACTTTCATGTCATCTTTTTTGGAGATGACTTGATTTTGAATCAGCCCGTCGAGGCATGGCCCAAATGTCAAGTCTTGATTGCCTTCTTTTCCAAAGGATATCCCTTGGAGAAAGTCAAAGAGTACGTCGAACTTACCAGACCCTTCATTTTGAATGATTTGAATATGCAAACCGTATTGAAGGATCGTCGCAAAGTCTATGATTTGTTGCAAGACAGTGGGATTGATGTTCCACGACATGTCTTTTTGTCCAAGGACGATTATGTATCCACAGGAATGGGAGATGGGGATGGGCGTCGTTCTCGTCTCGTCCAAGAGTTTGATGACCATATCATTGTCAATGGAGTTACCATTCACAAACCCTTCGTGGAAAAGCCTGTGGACGCCGACGATCACAACATTGCCATTTATTATCCCACCTCGGCTGGTGGCGGGTGCAAAAAGCTCTTTCGCAAAATTGGCAACCGATCCTCCGAATTTTATCCCGATATCAATGAAGTCCGGCGGGATGGATCCTACATTTACGAAGAGTTTGTGGAAACCCAAGGTACCGATGTCAAAATGTACACGGTAGGTCCTGAGTATGGTCATGCCGAAGCCCGCAAGTCGCCAACCGTCGATGGAAAAGTCCAACGAAATTCCGATGGAAAGGAAGTGCGATTTCCTGTGATTCTGACCTTGGGAGAAAAGGAAATTGCCCGTCGTATCGTTCTTGGTTTCAAACAGTTTGTATGTGGCTTTGATTTGTTGCGTGTACAAGAAGGACATTCTGTTGTGTCCTATGTATGTGATGTCAATGGCTTTTCCTTTGTCAAAAATAGTCGGTACGTCCATCTACTCTTCTTTGTCGTCATGATGGTTGGATTGAATTGCCGATTGGATTGCTGATTGTGGATGCTCACCGGCCCTTATTCTCCTACAGCAAGTACTATGATGATTGTGCTCAAATCTTGTCTGAGCATGTATTGGCAACGGTAAAGCCAAAAAGTCTTCGTGGCTTTTCCACCTTGGATCCACTCATCAAAAAGCGCAACAATGGCAATGGCGATGACAAATTCCCCATTCTCAACCGCGTCGCCAGGTTGCTTCATGGAGAGCCACCTGCCGATCTATCTCAAAGCGGTGACTCGAATCACGTACCTTCTATTGTTGAGGATTCTCCGGCTCTATCCGAGCAATCGGGTAGGAGCCAAAATGCAGCAACCAAGCTGGTGGAGGGTGCCATTCCTGTTCGAGATTTGCCTCGAAACCTGGTGTCCGAACCTGCTACTCTTGTCCCATCCAATTCCAGCTCTGTCGAAGACTTGGTGAAGTTGGAACGAGAAAGCAACAAGAAGGACTTCAGCCGATCTAGCAGCTCCATGTCGGTGGGTGTCACTACCCAGCAGGAGGAACTTCGTTGTGTCATTGCCGTGGTGCGACACGGAGATCGAACTCCCAAACAAAAACTCAAGGTCAACATGTCGGAGCCATTGATTTTGAATTATTTCATGAAACATTGCGAGGATCCTACCAAAGATCTCAAGGTCAAGGCCAAGGCACCCTTGACCGAGTTTTTGGTCACCGTCAAGACGATTTTGGCCAAATCGGAAACGGAGAGACGTGAAGCGGCAGCCAAGAATAAGACTGTCAAACAAAACAATAAATTGTTGATTCAACTCCGTCATATGCGGGATATTCTGGAGCGTTGGAGGATTTCTGGATTGAATCGAAAGCTCCAGATCAAGCCACGAGCCTGGGATGAAGCATCTGTATCTGGTGTCAAGCAATGCAAGGAAGTACAGCTCATTCTCAAATGGGGTGGTAACCTTACCAAGCTTGGAGAGAACCAAGCGATTGCCCTCGGGGAACGTCTTCGACAAGATCTGTATCCTGATGCTCCGGGTGGTGGTATTCTCCGTCTCCATTCCACTTTCCGTCATGACATGAAGATCAAGACGAGTGACGAAGGACGCGTTATGAAAACTGCAGCAGCATTTGCCAAGGGATTGTTGGAGTTGGAAGGAGAAATTCCTCCCATTTTGGTTTCTTTGGTTCACAAAGAAAAAGGCAGTATGCACATGCTGGATCCATCAGGTGACAAGGAAGTCAAGTTGGAGTTGGATGAATGCAAAGAGAGGATTACTGCGAACTTGCAACGTGACATTGACTTCAAGGACACAATGGAGAAAGATCGCGAACAAATGGTGGGACCCAGGGAGCTCCGTGGAATGCGCGAAGCCTTGGCCGAGGTTGGAAACCCACGCAAGACATTGATGGAAATCCACAAGACTATGGGCAATTTGATCGATCAACTAGAGGAGATGCTTGGTCATATGGGTAGTGGCGACGAAAAGAGGATTGAAGGAGGTGAAGGGCTCGAGGGAGACGAGGAAGAAGAGACTGCTTTGAGCGGTGTCAAGCTCTACAAGGGTGAAACATTGCTCGAGCTGGTTGAGAGGTGGAAGTTTATTCACAAGCGCTTGTACGATGCTGATGATGATACGTTCGATCTCTCAAGAATCCCTGATGTGCACGATAACGTGCGCTTTGATGTCTTGCACAACCCCCACCTGGGCCTCACCTCTACCCTTGAGAAGTTGTATACACTTGCCAAGCGAATGGCCGACTGTGTTGTTCCGCAGGAGTACGGAACAACGATTGCGGAAAAGAGAAGTGTTGGTGTCAAGATTTGCAGCTCTCTTTTGGAGAAGATCCGCTATGACTTGAACATTGCCCGTACTGATAACAAGACAGATATGCGGTACATGATCAACATGGATTATTCGGCTGACCTCCCAATCAACACGATGGGACGACGAATCCGTACACGTCTTTACTTCACTTCTGAGAGTCATCTTCACACAATGTTGAATTGCATGAGATTTGCCGGTTGTGAATCCATCCTGTCTCATCGGGGAAAGAAGTACACTAACAATGCAAGGGAGCTCTGCTATCTAACCCAAATTGTGATTCGCCTTTTCGAAGATACTCAACGACCCATGGATGATCCACGTCGATTCAGGGTAGAAATCCTGTTCTCTCCTGGAGCTACAGCTACTCCATTGCACATTCATCAGGATAACAGGGATGCGGACTTGACAAGATTGGACACCGCCCCACTTGAAATGATTGGGCGCGATGGTCTCACTTGTGAAGATGTCGAAGCATTCTTGAGTGAGGCTATTCGAGAAGGTGGTCATGAAAGCTCAGACGATCACTTGGAAGTCATGTCCACGGCAACTGCTGATTTCTTGAAACGACAAGACGATCCAAGTATGTCCCGGTCAAGCTCTCCTTATGTGACTAACCCGAAGACTTTGGCTGCGGCTGCATCAACAGACGTTGCAACCGAGGATAGCTCTGCAGCAAGAGAGCTTTTCACTGAGGATCAGGCAAAGTCCTCGTCTGAAGCACTGGAAGAGCCACCCACGAGCGAACCGGTGGTTGAACCAAATCAGGAGACTAACGTTAATACAAGTGTGGAACCAAAAGAAGTCTCCTCAGTGGCATCCGCGGAAGAACCCAACGAACAACCCAAGGAGGAAACGGTCAAAGATATTGCTAGAGAAGGAAGTGACTCAGGATTTGGAGGAGGTGGCAAATATTTGTGGTCCACAGTTGCCATGGGTGCTCTCCTGCTGGGTGCGGGATGCTTGGCACTTGCCATGAAACTCAGTGCAGGTCCAGCAAGTTACCGCCAACGGCACTCTATCGTTCGACGATAAACGACAGACAATTAGTAAATCTTATCTCTATGATGATCCCACACTCCATGTATCACGTGTATTCGAACTCTTCCCAGTCTCCACTGTTGCACGTTAGTTTACAGGGAACTCATGGTGGTCATGTTTCTCCTTCAAAAACAGGGCACGGGCTTCTTGTGCACGCCGTTCCGATTCATCATCCATGGACTCGGAGCGGGAGAAAGACACGCTGCCGTTCGTTTCAATGTCTGCTCCAATGAGACGTAACGTTGCTTCCTTCTCTGCTTCCTGCTTGGTCTCCCACAGTGCAAGGAACTCACTGTATGAAATTCGGTTGTCTTTGGTCAAGTCCGCCTCGGCGATGATTGCATTGATCTCATTTTGAGGGATATCGTTTCCAAGGATTTCAATTAGATTTTCTGCTGAAATGTACCCAGAGTCATCACTATCCAAGCGATCGAAAGCTTCCGCCAATTTTTCTTCGGAGATGGCACCATGTGCCTCAATGGTGGCCGCAAGAAACTCGGTGTACCGAATCCGTCCAGTGCCGTCCAAGTCCTGTAGAATAACAGAACGTATGTGTGTATTAGGATCTTTTGGAAATCATACAATACCATAACCACAAAATTAGGCACAGTTCACGTACCACGGCATCAAACATCGTTTTCAAGTCTTCCTGAGCGTATCCAAATGTACTCATGACCTCACAAAATTCCTCAAAGGAGATCGAACCATCCCTCCGCGAATCAAACTTTTGAAACACCTTGCGAAGAATTCCAATTTCTTCACTACTGGATTTGTGTGCAATGACCATGAGGGCCATTTTCTTCAGTTTGCTGTATCCTACGTATCGCAACATGGAAGAGCGTGCCTTTTCTTCTTCCTCTTCATTGGCAGCTCGGGTTGTGGCGGCATGTCGACGATTCAACCATGTGGATCGGAGAGCTGTATCTGCATCCGCCCGTTCCTCGGGATCCAAAACCAACAAATCACCGATAAACTCTTGTGCTTGATTGGATATTCTCTTCCAACGACGACCCTTAAAGTCGAACCGACAGTTCATGACTTGCTCCACGATTTGATTCTTCTTGCGACCATAAAATGGCAGTTGCGACGAGAGCAACATGTAGGTGACAACTCCAATGGACCACATGTCCGCTTGTTGCGTATAGTTTCCCTTGAGAACCTCGGGAGCCATGGTGTAAATGGTTCCGACACCCTCGGTCATGGCCGAATCTCCATATCGCTTACTGAGCCCAAAATCAATGAGTTTAATCTCAGATGTTGGACTTTTGTTGACAAACAGGATATTTTCATATTTGAGATCACGATGCACAATGTTCTTGGAATGCATATACGAGACTGCCGAAAGAATGGAACTGACAATGCGGGCTGCTTGTTCCTCTGTGTAAGGATCTCTGGCGTACAAATCTCCACCACTACAAAGCTCCATGATGATGAAGATTTCTTTCTTGTGCTCAAAGGTTTCAATGGCGCTGGAATAGAAAAAAAGAATAAAATGCCAACAAGCAAAAAAAAGGTTAGTCCCTCGTTTGGACAATCATGTCATCATGTCCGAAAAGATTCCCCAAGATACGATCGATCGATGACGCACCGAACAATGTGTGGATGGTCCAACTTCTTGAGAATGGCAATCTCATTGCGGAGTTCATCAATGTATGCTTGCTCTGTGAGATGACTGATGACAATGGACTTCATGGCGTAGATAATATCGGATTGATGATTGGATGACTCGTAAGATCGGATACTGCCATTGCCAGTATCTTCGGAGCGAACGGAGCGAATGCTGGACACAATCTCTTGGCTGAACATTTTGGTCAGCACTCTTGGGTTTTCGTCCTTATCTTTCAAGTTTCCATCGATACAACAGCGAAACAGGCCTCCAATGATGGGCAAATTCAAGCATTCTTGGTTTTGCTTCTGGCGCTGGACAGCCTGTTGAAGTTCCTTGCGCGCCGAACCCCCCACTTTGTTGCTTCGCTTTTTCACCAACTTGACGGATCCCATGGATCCTTCACCCAGGACTTTGGTGACTTCATAGAAGAAGAGTGGATCCCGATCGGTCTGTGATCGGGTCAAAGATTCACGCAGCTGCGTGTACTTTTGGCCCGAGCTGGAACTCTTGATGGAATCGGTACTGACAACCCCCGAACTTGTGGACAAAGGATTTGGAGGCTCATCGTCGTCAATAACAATGTTGGCTCCAAAGGAGACTCGACTCTGTGCCATGGTGGTGGTTCGTGAATTCGTTCCGTGGACGTGGAGGACAAAGATGGATCCAACAACGAGAGGGTGACTCCGATCCCAAACCTCCTCTCTTTGATGGGGAGGTTCCTGGTTCTTGTAGTACGGCAAATCCGTAGATCCGTAAATCCGTGAATCCGTAAATCCTTCTGTCCGTCCTCCATCGGAACTACTTTTTGGGATGTCCCCCAATTCCTATTATATGCCCTCGTGATTTCTCGAGTGGAATCTCGCTGGACCTACCCACCGCCGGGATTCTTCAACTCCACCTGTTGTGTACTTGCACGTGATGATGCAACACGACTCCTTTGTCCTCCGATGATTAGAGAGTTCTTTACGTAGAAACAGTGCGATATTGGAATCTACCTGGAATCTTGCGAAGCCACTGCCTTGCGAAGCCTCGGGTTGAAGATGGTCTGACCGTGACCTCGAGAGATTCCACCCAAAAAAAGTACCGGTAGTGGTAGTACTACCGGTACCGGCACCAACCTCCCAACAACAACCAACAACTGCAAGGTGCCGCCGGCGTTCCAATGAGAATTCAGCTGACACAAATAACATCGGAACGACGACAACAAGCGACAGATTTCAAGGAAAACCGCCCAAAAAGATTTATCATACGCTGACACTATCAACCACCACCGACACCACCGACCACCACATCCCGGTTTCGGATACGAGTACCAGCAGCAGCAGCAGTAGTAGTAGTAGTAGTAGCGTTGGTGTTTCTCTTTTCTCTGGACTGTTTCTGTGTCCATCCACACCCATCAACAATACTCCAACCAAGAAGAATTCATATTGGACGGAGGACTGAGTCAAGATGACAGAACAACAAGAATCTTTTGGGAACTTGGTGGACTTGGATGATTCCTTGCATCAGCGAGAACTGACAACCCCCAAACCGCCTCGAGTGGCGTTCCAACATCAGGATTCCTCGGGCAGCTTGACATCCAATGCCCGAACTCTCTTGTATTCTCCCAATTTAAGATCCAACCTCACGCGTGAGCTCAACAACCGCGATCCATTCTTTTATTATGAACTCGTAGAAACTTTGGGGATCGGGAGTATGGGAGCGGTTGTTCGCGTTCGCAAACGAGGTGAAACGGTGGGAGGATCCGCCCGCAAAGAAATGCAAGAAGCAGTCCGGCGTCAAAAGAGAAATCAGGACTGTTTCCAAATCCCATTCATTGGAGGTCTCTTTCGGCTTTGTCTTGACGGAGAACTGAAGCTGAAGGGTTCCAGTTCCAAAAATGCCATGCTGGCCCCTGCCAAGTCATCCTCTATGGAATCCCCCTCCAACGATAGTCTTGAGGACACATCGCTTTCTGGAGCTGGAAGTATTCGGACTACCGGAAGCCAGCCCTCCGAGTATGCCAATACCTACGCTATGAAGTCCATTCATTTGAACCGCATTACTGACCAATCCTTCCTCACAGAATTGCGCAATGAAATCGGCATTCTCCGAAAACTGGATCATCCCCACATTGTCCGTGCCATTGAAACCTACGAGCACCGTCAGCGGATCTACATTGTCATGGAAATTTGCAGTGGTGGTGACTTGTATTCTCGCGACCCCTACACAGAAGAACAAGCCGCTCGCATTGTCACCTCCATCCTCAGTGCCATTGCCTACATGCATTCCCGTCAGATTCTGCATCGGGATCTCAAATATGAAAATGTTCTCTTTGTCAATCAATCTCCGAATTCTCCCATCAAGCTCATTGATTTTGGTCTTTCCAAAACCTACGGAGACAATCCAGAATTGACGGCTGGAGTGGGTACCATTTACACCATGGCACCGGAAGTCTTGCAAGGAAAATATACGGAAAAGGCAGATGTTTGGAGTGTTGGTATGTGACACAACTTGTTGTTGTTGTTGTTGTTGTTCTTGTTCATGTGTATTCTCAACGTTGTGGTCTTGGCAGGTGTGTTGGCGTTTATGCTGCTATCGTCCCAAATGCCTTTTTACGGTCGCAAGAAGAACCATATTGTGGAGCAGATTTTGAATTGTCAGTATGACTTCAGGGGCCGTCGTTGGAAACGCATCTCGTCGCAGGCCAAGGCATTTATTGACGAGTTGTTGGTGTTGGATCCGGAGGAGCGTATGGATGCCCACACGGCACTGTCATGTACTTGGTTGAACCGACGATTCTCTGCTACCACAAGAGGACCAGATGCCGAAGAAGAGAATATGGCGCGTCATGCTATGTTGCGGTATGCAGGTTATACCAAACTGAAAAAGATGGTACGTTCCGATTGGTTGAATTCCATAATATGTCGAACAACCCATGCTCATCACACTACCGGTATTGGATCTTTGGTTTTCGTTTCTTTTAGGCTTTGATGGTAGTTGCCCACAAATCCAGTACAGACGAGATTGGTATTCTCCGCAAAGTCTTTCAAAAATACGACAAAAAGAAGGATGGATCCATTTGTTACGAGGACTTTTGCAGTGCCTTGTCGGAATTTGGTCATTCCGAGGATGACTTGAAAGAAATGTTTGATGCAGTGGTACGTAACGTATACATCCAATCAGTGTTGATGTCTCATGAATGGGTCGCGTCTCGGTTCTCACCGATGTCTCTCTCTCTTGCGCCGAAAAGGATTTGGACGGAACAGGCCGCATCCGTTACACCGAATTCTTGGCAGCCACCATTGAAGCGCAGGGTGCGATCAGTGAAGAACGGTTGGCCGAAGCCTTTGATCGGTTGGATTCCGATGACTCGGGGTACATTTCCGCCGCCAATCTGATTGAACTTCTAGGTCATGACTTTCCCAAGGAAGAGATTGACCAAATCATTGCGGATGCGGATTTGACCAAGGACAACCAAATCTCGTACGCCGAATTCTTGGCCTTGTGGGAAGACAAGGCAGAGCACGACCGAGCCGAACAATTGAGGCTCTTGGGAACAGAAGTGATTGCCAACGTAGCATCACTCACAGAGATGACCATGAACTCCTTCCGCGGAAATCTTTCACTCAAGGAGTGTTCCTCGGATCTCGAGTCCGCATCAGCTCGAGCCGATTTCCTGCAAAAGAAACGTGAATCCGTGAAGAATGTGAGTTTCAAGGAATCAGTGATTCACATCCCAGCAGCGTAGTAGAAGTAGTTCGTACTAGGTACACTATAAAAAAATGCAACTCTCCAGCAGTTGTGCAACCAACTTGGCAAAGCAAATATTAGTATTAGATTAGCTACTGTAGGATATTACAGTCTATTATTTCTTTTTGGTGGGAGTCTTTCTCCTCCTCTTGGGCACCACCTTCTTTTTACGCTTCTTTTGGTTCTCCAGTGTCCTAGCGACTTGCGTCTCCACCCGAAGCGCTTGACGACGTTCTCTCTGCGCTGCATTGTGGAGAGCGTTGCGCTCTCGTCGAATACCGGAAAGTCTTGGAAATTGCCGCCTCCAAAACACACGTGGATTGACAACATGCTTGAGAGTTGGCTTGATGGCCAAGGCAGCCTGTCGTAATTTCTTGTCGGCAGTGACTAGATAGACTCGATTCTTCTTGTGTTCCTGTTGGACTTGCGCAATCCTTTCCAAGAGATAATCCGTGACTTGTGCCTGGTAGGCCAAATCAATTCTTTGAAACGAACCAACCGTTTGTGTTTGATCCGACGTAACGTCTTTTTGTCCCCGAAAGACAACCGTGCAAGGTTGTGATTGAATGCGTTGAAGTCGTTCTGTGACCATGGCAGCTTGACTGGGAATGTTGCGTTGCATGATTAGATTTGTGCCGTCAATGAACCAAATCGTTGGTCTTGTTATTGCTGCGAAAGCTGTGATTAATAACACTGCGGGATGGACCATGATACCAGCAGGTTGTGGCGTTCTGGGAAGGGGACTGTCACTATTGACACTGTAGTAAGCAACAACACCTGGCTGTCGTGGTGGTGGTGCAGTATGTGTGTGGACTGTGGACTCGATGCTTCGGCTTCTCGACTAGTATGAATGCATCGAATATGTTGACTAGTGCGTCTCAAGAGCGTCACTGGACACATCACCAACTAGCCAACGACCCAACTCGGAAGTCGGACAGAAGCCTCCCTTCGAAACAGGAATGAGAGATGAGAGATGAGTGCTGATGAGTGATGAGTGATGAGTGACACCACCAGCAGTCTTTTGGATCTTGGGTTGATTCTTATACAACAGTACCGTCGTGATGAAACTCTCATAAAATGATTACCCACCGCATACTATATTGTTTTCTACTATATTACTATCATCATGAGTCCAAATATGTTTCCACGCATTGAATCCAACTACGATGGTAGTTTTGGTTTCACAACGAAAGCCAAGGCGGCCAACCATTCCAGCGACATGATGTACTCCATGCCGGCAGAAGATGCTCTCCACGAAGGAACCTGGCTTCAATGGCCTCACAACTATGGCGCCAACAAACGAAGGAGGTTGGTCCAACGATACGAAGAATCTTGGATTCAAATGACACTTGCCTTGGCTGCTTCCAGCGAGCGTGTTCATATTGTGGTGTACAATGCACAAGAACATGATCGTGCCCAAGAACGTTTGCGTGAACGTGGATGTGACATGACACAAGTAGACTTTTTTGAGTGGCCTTTTGAAGATGTTTGGGTCCGAGACAATGGACCCATCTTTGTTTGGGAACCAAGTTCCATGGCCCTCCATGTCACCAACTGGGAGTTCAATGGATGGGGAGGAAAACACAGGTACGAGTGCAGCAATCAAATCCCCCAACATGTGGCGACTGCGCTCGATTTGCCTTGTATCAATTTACCCATGGTCTTGGAAGGTGGTTCTATTGAAGTGGATGGGAATGGTACTCTCATGGCCAAGCGTTCGTCCATTCTCAACAAGAACCGCAACCCTGGCATGACACAAGAGGAAGCTGAAGCATATTTTCGACAGTACCTTGGTGTGACCAACTTTGTTTGGTTGAATGGAGTCAAGGGTCAAGATGTCACGGATGACCATATTGACGGTACCGCCCGGTTTGCCAATGAAAATACCATTGTCACGTACTTTCGCGAGGATTTCTTGGACCGCAGAGAGTACGATGTCCTAGTGCAAGCCAAGAACCGTCTAGGGCAGCCGTATCAAATGGTTCACCTTCCCATAACGACACGTCGTATCGTTTGGCGTGAATATGGATACTACATGAACTACTATGTTGGAAATGATATCGTTCTAGTCCCTTCCTTTGATGATCCCAACGATCAAGTGGCGGCAGACACTTTACGTGGGGTATATCCCACACGTCGTATCGTGTCGATCCCCATGAAGGAAGTTTTGCGAGATGGTGGATTGGTCCATTGCGTTACCCAACAACAACCTATTACTATGATATCACCGCGATAGATGGCTCTGCCGTTGTCTGTTGTCTCTTCCACAACTGGCTTGACCTGGCGATTAAACTAAGACTACAACCGTTGGCGCATTAGATCTTGTACCACAATACTCGTTACGTTTTTCTTTGATGGATTGAGAGCGATATTATAATATGCTGTTGGGGTTGCTTCGAAATTCCGGCGTGTTGATGTCGTCTGGAAGCACAGCTACCTTTTGTTGATAGGTGAGGGTGACGTGTCTCGTGGCAACCGTTGAGCCAATTTTGAATATTCGGCGAGAAGTCCTATGAATCCAAAAGCACAGACTTTAGACCGTCATAGGAAAACATCACAAACCAGTCGTCTTGGGAATCCACCCACAAGAGTCAAGTATCCTTTGCATGGGCGACAAGACACCTGGGACGACCCCATCTAATATACACTCAGGTGTTCTATTCGTCATCTGGACCCAACGGTCAGGATGAGGATACTATTCAATCCTTAGACTTACCAACATCATGCCACAATTCTTTTGATAGTGCAAGTTGCACTCGATCTCCATCACTGCAACTGTTTGCATCTGAATACCCTACCATGTCCTATCGACCTTTCAACATCCGTTCCTTTCTCCTTGGACTTTCCTCCCTGTGGCTTCTGGCATGTGCATCCCATGCTGAAGCATCATCTCCTGATGCTCTGGATGAATCCCGAAACTTGGCAAAAGGAAACCGCTTTTTCAAGAAGCGAAACTTTATGAAGAGAGCTTCCCAGCAACAACTCAAAGGACTCAAAGAATTTCTTTCTAACTTGACGCCTCCTCCAACCAATACTCCTCCAGGCTCTCATGCAGAAGAGCTTGCCAATGCTCTCGCTCAAATTAGAACCCCCGCTCCAACTGTGGCTCCAACCCAAAACGAAACCTCGGCTCCAACATCCACCCCAACCACAAACCCTACCTACTATCCCACCGTCAGTCCGACGTACTATCCAACCGTCAGTCCAACGCACTATCCAACTGTCAGTCCGACTTACTATCCAACAGTCAGTCCGACCTCTACATCCACCGCCAGTCCTACTACCACTAGCTCGACCTCTAGTCCAACGTGGTATCCCACCTGGCAGCCCACTTGGTACCCCACTTGGTACCCTACTTGGTATCCGACTTCTTACCCCACAGAGTCCCCAACGGAGAGCCCAACCAAACCCACTCCCAAGGCTATCTTGGCTCCCACAGGATCTCCTACCAAGTCTCCTACATCTAGTCCCACTGTCGCACCAACGTCTTCTCCAACTTCCAGTCCCACTAAATACTGTTCCAAGGGCGCCATCTTGGCTACTCTAGGAAAATATTCAGATGCTGAAGCGCTGAGTACTGTTGGTACCCCACAGCACTCTGCTTTCCAATGGATGTCGGAGGACGACATTTGCCCTGATGCTTCCAATTTTGTTCAACGATACGTTGCCGCTGTCTTCATTTATTCGGCCATTGCTGGATCCTCTTCGCGACGCCTTGAAGAAGGCGGCAATGCCTGGCTGGATCATTCCACCCACGAGTGTACTTGGGGTGACATGGGCTGCACTGACGATGTCATTGACTCTTTTGTTGCCGGTACGTTTGGATGTATGTCACTTCGCTGTACTGCCCAAAGAGCCGCTACTCACCCAAACTTTTGTCATTTCAGAAAATTCGGATTTGGAAGGAACCATTGCCAGTGAGCTCGGATTGCTAACATCTATCACACACTTGGCATTGGACAGCAACGCGTTGGTAGGAACCATTCCAACCACCCTTGGATTTCTCACCAACCTCAAGACTTTCTCTCTATCCGACAACACCATCTCTGGTACCATCCCAAAGGAGGTTTGTCTCAGTTCCATCACTGAGTTCAAGGTGGAGTACAACGAGTTGTCGGGAACTATCCCGACCGAGATTGGTCTCCTCGCAATGGCAGAATCTATTTACCTTGACAACAACTACTTGTCGGGTACTCTCCCAACTGAGATCGGAACACTTGAGTCTGTTTCGCGGCTTTATATGGACGAGAACTACCTCACAGGTACTCTCCCAACAGAACTGGGAATGCTTTCAAATGTCGCCCGCTTGTACTTCAGTGAGAATGCTTTCGTCGGATCCCTTCCACTTGAGCTTGCGAATCTTTCTGGCTTGAAGTACTTGAAGTTGTACCTGAATTCATTGACTGGAACCGTGCCATCGGAGTTGTTTGAAAGTCTCACTTCCTTGAAGTACATTGATATGGATAGCACTTCTTTAAGCGGAACTATCCCTACCACAATCGGTCTGCTGACGGATCTCACTGAAATCTACCTCAGCAGCAGCTGGTTCTCTGGTACTATCCCGACGGAAGTAGGGCTTCTAACTGCCCTCGAAGGTCTGTGCCTCTACAACAACACCCTTACCGGTACGATCCCTTCTGAGGTTAGTGCTCTCTCTGATACTCTCGTCACTCTCTACTTGAGCGACAATGAACTATCTGGGAGCATCCCCAGTGAGGTTGGACTTCTCGAAGGCCTTGAGTCCTTGGACTTCAGCACCAATCTATTGTCGGGAACCATCCCACCAGAGATTGCATCCATTGAGACATTGTACGATATGTATGTGTCTGCAAACGCATTGAGCGGTACAATTCCTTCTGAACTTGGACTGCTCGTTTGGAACCTTGCAGTCCTTGACTTGAGCACCAACGCGTTGTCAGGAACCATTCCAACTGAGCTTGCAGAGCTTGAATACGTCGAGGAACTATACCTCAGTGATAACGCTCTTACTGGACCTATTCCAACCGAGTTTGGTTTGATGTCCTATCTCACTATCTTGTCCCTTTATTACAACGAGCTCACTGGTGAACTACCTTCTGAGTTGGGCTTGTTGACGGATCTCTTGACCATTGATGTCGCTGGCAACCTTCTTTCTGGAGAGATTCCACGGGAGCTGGGTAACATTGCCGCGCCAGAGGACTTCTTCTTTTATGACAACGATTTCACGGGCGAAATTCCTAATGGCATCTGTGAACATGAAGATACACTCTACTACCTGGAAGTTGACTGCGATCTAACTTGCTCGTGTTGTACAACCTGTTATTGAAGTGACTTCGGGTGGTTGGGATAAGAAGGACGAATCGCCACTGTGTTTCCATAGCTGTATAATATACATAGTTTGAATGCATGATCAAACCAACAATCTTGAACGT